>JBBDGP010005001.1:0-167673 GCA_037952835.1 Lithobates septentrionalis | reverse complement strand
AGAAGGACAGAGAGGGGGATAGGGTATACTAGAAGGACAGAGGGGATTGGGTATAGAAGGACAGAGGGGGGATTGGGGTATAATAGAAGGACAGAGGGGGGATTGGGGTATAATAGAGGACAGAGGGGAGGATTGGGGTATATAGAAGGACAGAGGGGGGATTGGGGTATAATAGAAGGACAGAGGGGGATTGGGGTATAATAGAAGGACAGAGGGGGGATTGGGGTATAATAGAAGGACAGAGGGGGATTGGGGTATAATAGAAGGACAGAGGGGGATTGGGGTATAATAGAAGGACAGAGGGAGGATTGGGGTATAATAGAAGGACAGAGGGGAGGATTGGGGTATAATAGAAGGACAAGAGGGGGGATTGGGGTATAATAGAAGGACAGAGGGAGGATTGGGGTATAATAGAAGACAGAGGGAGGATTGGGGTATAATAGAAGGACAGAGGTGGATTGGGGTATAATAGAAGGACAGAGGGAGGATTGGAGTATAATAGAAGGACAGAGGGGAGGATTGGGGTATAATAGAAGGACAGAGGGGGGATTGGGGTATAATAGAAGGACAGAGGGAGGATTGGGGTATAAATAGAAGGACAGAGGGAGGATTGGGGTATAATAGAAGGACAGAGGGAGGGATTGGGGTATAATAGAAGGACAGAGGGAGGATTGGGGGTATAATAGAAGGACAGAGGGGAGGATTGGGGTATAATAGAAGGACAGAGGGAGGATTGGGGTATAATAGAAGGACAGAGGGAGGATTGGGGTATAATAGAAGGACAGAGGGGGGATTGGGGTATAATAGAAGGACAGAGGGAGGTTTGGGTATAATAGAAGGACAGAGGGGAGGATTGGGGTATAATAGAAGGACAGAGGGAGGATTGGGGTATAATAGAAGGACAGAGGGAGGATTGGGGTATAATAGAAGGACAGAGGGGGGATTGGGGTATAATAGAAGGACAGAGGGAGGATTGGGGTATAATAGAAGGACAGAGGGGGGATTGGGGTATAATAGAAGGACAGAGGGAGGATTGGGGTATAATAGAAGGACAGAGGGAGGATTGGGGTATAATAGAAGGACAGAGGGAGGATTGGGGTATAATAGAAGGACAGAGGGAGGATTGGGGTATAATAGAAGGACAGAGGGGGGATTGGGGTATAATAGAAGGACAGAGGGAGGGATTGGGGTATAATAGAAGGACAGAGGGAGGATTGGGGTATAATAGAAGGACAGAGGGAGGATTGGGGTATAATAGAAGGACAGAGGGGGGATTGGGGTATAATAGAAGGACAGAGGGAGGATTGGGGTATAATAGAAGGACAGAGGGAGGATTGGGGTATAATAGAAGGACAGAGGGAGGATTGGGGTATAATAGAAGGACAGAGGGGGGATTGGGGTATAATAGAAGGACAGAGGGAGGATTGGGGTATAATAGAAGGACAGAGGGGAGGATTGGGGTATAATAGAAGGACAGAGGGGGGGATTGGGGTATAATAGAAGGACAGAGGAGGGATTGGGGTATAATAGAAGGACAGAGGGAGGATTGGGGTATAATAGAAGGACAGAGGGAGGATTGGGGTATAATAGAAGGACAGAGGGGGGATTGGGGTATAATAGAAGGACAGAGGGAGGATTGGGGTATAATAGAAGGACAGAGGGGGGATTGGGGTATAATAGAAGGACAGAGGAGGATTGGGGTATAATAGAAGGACAGAGGGGGGATTGGGGTATAATAGGACAGAGGGGGATTGGGGTATAATAGAAGGACAGAGGGGGGGATTGGGGTATAATAGAAGGACAGAGGGGGATTGGGGTATAATAGGACAGAGGGGGGATTGGGGTATAATAGAAGGACAGAGGGGGGATTGGGGTATAATAGAAGGATAGAGGGGGGATTGGGGTACAGTAGAGGGGCAGATATTTTCATTTTACCATAGTACGTTCGGTTCCACATGTGGCTGATGATGGCGGTTGCGTTTCGAATGCTCTCCCCCTTCTCTCGGGTCTCGTTGACCACATGGGCATACAGCATGACCGAGTCGTAGAAGTCGGCGGCCACCGTGTTCATCTGTAAGGAAGATGGAAGAGGTGATGAGGCACAAACAAGTCTTGGCGGGGAAGCACACACACACACACCTACTTCCTGTGGCATTGTCCTCGCACGCTCGCAGTCCCGGGTAATGACACCTCTGAGTCCCGCCAGCACCTGGCGCACGCACGCTCTCGCTGAAGTGCAACACTCCGGACCGACGCTGGATCCTGTCCGAGATTTGATCTCTTTGTCTTCTGCCCATGGCCTGATAATGAAGCTTTTCCTCCTGACGTACGTATTCCGTGACCCTGGGGGTCCATGACACGCACTTACCAAACTTGGCCAGAGTTGGCCGAAGAGGAAGCAGGTGCAATGCGGCACCAATTCTGAAACTGATAGTAGGAAAGACTAATAATGATGCTGCCCCAATCCCCCCCCCCCCCCCCCCCCCCTCCCCACCCCCGGTCAATGTGATCCAGCCGCTCTCGCCCCCATATAAAGGAGCGCTCATCAGCAGCTGTGAACTCTCAGAGCCTTGACGTCACCCACCAGCTCCCATTGCTCCTCTGTTGTCGGCGCTCCCTCCTCTCCCCTGCAGCAGCTGCTCTCTGACACAGGGAAGCTGGAGCTGCGGGATCACATGACCGGACCAGAGAGGAATAAAAATTTGGTATTTAAGCTTTTTTCTTTTTTTTTTCTCCAGGCTTGAAGGATAGGAAGGAGGGAGGGGGAAGTAGAATTTTTTAAAGCGGAACTAAGCTCTCCTATCCTTTACAGCCGAGGAAGCGGCCATTTTGGCCTTTGGTTTGATATGTAATTGCCATGACGATCAGTTGTGAGATCAGACATTTGGTGGCTTGAAAGTTTTCGGATGAGAGCGCAAGCAACTGTGACAGTTATCATTCACGGGATGCCTGGAATGTAAATGTTTTGGGAAACAGTTTTAAGAGATGTATGGCCAGAGTGTTTTCTCCTAAGAGCTTACAATCTAATAGGGCGGGTCAAGTGGTTTGGGGCAGTGACGGCCGGTGGTAATTTTTTTTTGGAGGGGCGGCAAACAGTAACACCCCCCCCGTCGGGCGGGTCTGGTGCACTTACCCCATCTAATGCAGCGCTTCACCGCCAGTAGCGGCGGCGGCGACAGCTTTCCCTTCCTCTACTCTCCACGGGCATCGGCGGCTTCCGTTTCCTCCCTCCTCCTCAGCAGCCAATCGGGAAATGTCTTTTTCCGGCGAATCGTTAAACGGGTCTCAGACCTGCTTCTGATTGGCCGGATTGAGGATCAGTGTTACAACAGCAAATATTTATTCGCTGTTGTAACACCTGGGTGGGCTCCTGGCGCAATGCTCTGCGCTCCCAGCCCACCCTATTTTGAAGCCTATTAGAGCCTCTGGCTGTAATCAGGTGCTTCAAAACCCAACCCCCCCTCCCCCCCGTCGCTGTAAGGGGCCAGACACCTAAATAGGGGGTGGCCGCGGCGGCCGTGGATAGATTCATGCTATGCTATGCATGAAACTATCAATTATTCATATTGGGGGGTGGCGTAGATAGAGGGGGCAGCGACCATGGCGCCCCTAATGGACGGGCCCCGCCACTGGTTTTGGGGGATGACCTGATGGAGGAATTAAAATTTCAGCTGCGGTTCAAATCTTGGCCCGTTTCAGAAGGGACCAGCCAAGGTTCGAAACGTGTATGGGCAGGCTGATTGTACCCAACTTGGTCCAATCGATCAACTTGGGTACAACCAGCCTGTCGGATTTCTATAGCCGCTATCAATAATCGCTGTGTGTTCTCCCAGCCGGGGACGGCTCCTCCCACCACGGGAGAACAAAGGCTCCCCGGAGGAGGGATTCCCTCAATCAGCGCCGACTGTGCTGATGGGGGGTAACTGAGCGAATTTCTTTCCTAAATCTCGTGGTCGCAGGGAAGAAAATCGCACCATCTTTGGCCAGCTTTAGGTGGAGGCAGTATAGGCTTACCTGAAGAGATGAGTTTTCAGGGGTCATCTAAAGGTAGATAGAGGAGGAGATGGCCGGACAGATTGAATTATCGATATGGATATAGGGCCCCCCACCCCCTCCCCCACTGTCTTGCACTCACCAGCGTGCTCTCCATCGTGTGGTTGAATTTGGGGGCGTAGCTCTTCAGATCTTGCAGAAATTCGAAGTATTCTGGGTTCTCCGGCTCCTTGTAGGTGATAATCATCACTGACTGACCAGGAGAGACAACATGTAAGAGGGAAATCTGAACAATCACATTCATCACAAGACAATTGTAGGCCTCTGTCTAAGGGAGACGAGATTTAAGGGGCAATGGAGGCAAAACACAACCCAGCCCACTAGATCCCCCACCTATAACTGATATTTAATCTTTGGATGGACTGACCCTTTAAGCACATTGGTAGTGATGTATTGGCAGGGAAAACCACCAGAGTAAAGGTTGTAGGTTTGGTGCGGCGGCAATAATTCACACAGACAGGAACAATGCAGAACTTGTATTGAAGTAATGCAGCAACAGTTCCCAACAACCCCAGTGGGAACTTGGAAGGCTACCCAGCCGGGGGCGCTCACAGTTTCCAGCAACATGAATGGAGCAGATTCCAGGCGGACGGACGGTGTCTGTTGAGAGGGGCAGAATGCGGCCTGGCCGTTTCATGCCCAATCAGGAAGGTGTCCAGAAGAAGTGTGACCCCTACGCTTTCCTCCCTCGTCGGGAACCCTACCGCTAGTATTGTCCCTGCCAGACGGGGTACCTTTCCTTACTACCCTGTCCACTCCCATAAAAGTGCAGTAAACCTGGGAGCCAGGGCCTTAACTAGGCTCTGCCCAACCCAAGATGGCTGCCGGAGGTCACATGAAGCGACAGAATCAAGCCCGGATTGCATCCCCAGTGACCCAAGAAATCATAGAGGAACCTTTTCCTTAATGACTTCCTCTCCATCTGCAGAACTGCTACGGTTGAGAACCACCTGCAGTGAATAAAATAAACTGCACCTGCCCACAAGTTGGCCAAAGAAAGGCAGGTGGAGTATAAAAGAGAGAGCCAAAGGTGAGATTGGGGTATAATTGAAGAATGTGAGGGGGTTGGGGTACAAAAGAGGAGGAACTGGGGTACAACGGGGGGATTGGGGGTACAATGAGAGGATAGAACAATAGTGGGGTACAAGAGAGGGACAGAGGGGGGGACAAGACAGGGACAGAGGGGGGACTGGGGCACAAGAGAGGGACAGAGGGGGGATTGGGGTATAATAGAAGGACAGAGGGGGGATTGGGGTATAATAGAAGGACAGAGGGGAGGATTGGGATATAATAGAAGGACAGAGGGGGGATTGGGGGTATAATAGAAGGACAGAGGGGGGATTGGGGTATAATAGAAGGACAGAGGGGGGATTGGGGTATAATAGAAGGACAGAGGGGGGATTGGGGTATAATAGAAGGATAGAGGGGGGGATTGGGGTCTAATAGAAGGACAGAGGAGGGGATTGGGGTATAATAGAAGGACAGAGGGGGATTGGGGTATAATAGAAGGACAGAGGGGGGATTGGGGTATAATAGAAGGACAGAGGGGGGATTGGGGTATAATAGAAGGACAGAGGGGGGATTGGGGTATAATAGAAGGACAGAGGGGGGATTGGGGTATAATAGAAGGACAGAGGGGGGATTAGGGTATAATAGAAGGACAGAGGGGGGGATTGGGGTATAATAGAAGGACAGAGGGGGGGATTGGGGTATAATAGAAGGACAGAGGGAGGATTGGGGTATAATAGAAGGACAGAGGGGGGATTGGGGTATAATAGAAGGACAGAGGGGGGATTGGGGTATAATAGAAGGACAGAGGGAGGATTGGGGTATAATAGAAGGACAGAGGGGAGGATTGGGATATAATAGAAGGACAGAGGAGGGATTGAGATATAATAGAAGGACAGAGGGGGGATTGGGGTATAATAGAAGGACAGAGGGGAGGATTGGGGTATAATAGAAGGACAGAGGGGGGATTGAGATATAATAGAAGGACAGAGGGGGGATTGGGGTATAATAGAAGGACAGAGGGGAGGATTGGGGTATAATAGAAGGACAGAGGGGGGATTGGGGTATAATAGAAGGACAGAGGGGGGATTGGGGTATAATAGAAGGACAGAGGGAGGATTGGGGTATAATAGAAGGACAGAGGGGGGATTGGGGTATAATAGAAGGACAGAGGGGGGATTGGGGTATAATAGAAGGACAGAAGGGGGACTGGGGTATAATAGAAGGACAGAGGGAGGATTGGGGTATAATAGAAGGACAGAGGGGGGATTGGGGTATAATAGAAGGACAGAGGGGGGATTGGGGTATAATAGAAGGACAGAGGGGAGGATTGGGGTATAATAGAAGGACAGAGGGGAGGGTTGGGGTATAATAGAAGGACAGAGGGGGGATTGGGGTATAATAGAAGGACAGAGGGGGGATTGGAGTATAATAGAAGGACAGAGGGGTGATTGGGGTATAATAGAAGGACAGAGAGGAGGATTGGGGTATAATAGAAGGACAGAGAGGAGGATTGGGGTATAATAGAAGGACAGAGGGGGGATTGGGGTATAATAGAAGGACAGAGGGGGGATTGGGGTATAATAGAAGGACAGAGGGGGGATTGGGGTATAATAGAAGGACAGAGGGGGGATTGGGGTATAATAGAAGGACAGAGGGAGGATCGGGGTATAATAAAAGGACAGAGGGGAGGATTGGGGTATAATAGAAGGACAGAGGGGAGGATTGGGGTATAATAGAAGGACAGAGGGGGGATTGGGGTATAATAGAAGGACAGAGGGAGGATTGGGGTATAATAGAAGGACAGAGGGAGGATTGGGATATAATAGAAGGACAGAGGGGGGATTGGGGTATAATAGAAGGACAGAGGGGGGATTGGGGTATAATAGAAGGACAGAGGGAGGATTGGGGTATAATAGAAGGACAGAGGGGATGATTGGGGTATAATAGAAGGACAGAGGGGGGATTGGGGTATAATAGAAGGACAGAGGGAGGATTGGGGTATAATAGAAGGACAGGGGGGAGGATTGGGGTATAATAGAAGGACAGGGGAGGATTGGGGTATAATAGAAGGACAGAGGGGGGATTGGGGTATAATAGAAGGACAGAGGGGGGATTGGGGTATAATAGAAGGACAGAGGGAGGATTGGGTATAATAGAAGGACAGAGGGGGGGTTGGGGTATAATAGAAGGACAGAGGGGGGATTGGGGTATAATAGAAGGACAGAGGGGAGGATTGGGGTATAATAGAAGGACAGAGGGGGGATTGGGGTATAATAGAAGGACAGAGGGGGGATTGGGGTATAATAGAAGGACAGAGGGGGGATTGGGGTATAATAGAAGGACAGAGGAAGGATTGGGGTATAATAGAAGGACAGAGGGAGGATTGGAGTATAATAGAAGGACAGAGGGGAGGATTGGGGTATAATAGAAGGACAGAGGGGGGATTGGGGTATAATAGAAGGACAGAGGGAGGATTGGGGTATAATAGAAGGACAGAGGGGGGATTGGGGTATAATAGAAGGACAGAGGGAGGATTGGGGTATAATAGAAGGACAGAGGGGAGGATTGGGGTATAATAGAAGGTCAGAGGGGGGATTGGGGTATAATAGAAGGACAGAGGGAGGATTGGGGTATAATAGAAGGACAGAGGGGATGATTGGGGTATAATAGAAGGACAGAGGGGGGATTGGGGTATAATAGAAGGACAGAGGGGGGATTGGGGTATAATAGAAGGACAGAGGGAGGATTGGGGTATAATAGAAGGACAGAGGGAGGATTGGGGTATAATAGAAGGACAGAGGGGGGATTGGGATATAATAGAAGGACAGAGGGGGGATTGGGGTATAATAGAAGGACAGAGGGAGGATTGGGTATAATAGAAGGACAGAGGGGGGATTGGGGTATAATAGAAGGACAGAGGGGGGATTGGGGTATAATAGAAGGACAGAGGGGAGGATTGGGGTATAATAGAAGGACAGAGGGAGGATTGGGGTATAATAGAAGGACAGAGGGGGGATTGGGGTATAATAGAAGGACAGAGGGGGGATTGGGGTATAATAGAAGGACAGAGGGGGGATTGGGGTATAATAGAAGGACAGAGGAAGGATTGGGGTATAATAGAAGGACAGAGGGAGGATTGGAGTATAATAGAAGGACAGAGGGGAGGATTGGGGTATAATAGAAGGACAGAGGGGGGATTGGGGTATAATAGAAGGACAGAGGGAGGATTGGGGTATAATAGAAGGACAGAGGGGGGATTGGGGTATAATAGAAGGACAGAGGGAGGATTGGGGTATAATAGAAGGACAGAGGGGGGATTGGGGTATAATAGAAGGACAGAGGGGGGATTGGGGTATAATAGAAGGACAGAGGGAGGATTGGGGTATAATAGAAGGACAGAGGGGGGATTGGGGTATAATAGAAGGACAGAGGGGGGGATTGGGGTATAATAGAAGGACAGAGGGGGGATTGGGGTATAATAGGACAGAGGGAGGATTGGGGTATAATAGAAGGACAGAGGGGAGGATTGGGGTATAATAGAAGGACAGAGGGGGGATTGGGGTATAATAGAAGGACAGAGGGGGGATTGGGGTATAATAGAAGGACAGAGGGGGGATTGGGGTATAATAGGACAGAGGGAGGATTGGGGTATAATAGAAGGACAGAGGGGGGATTGGGGTATAATAGAAGGACAGAGGGAGGATTGGGGTACAATAGAAGGACAGAGGGGGGATTGGGGTATAATAGAAGGACAGAGGGAGGATTGGGGTATAATAGAAGGACAGAGGGGGGATTGGGGTATAATAGAAGGACAGAGGGAGGATTGGGGTATAATAGAAGGACAGAGGGAGGATTGGGGTATAATAGAAGGACAGAGGGGGGATTGGGGTATAATAGAAGGACAGAGGGAGGATTGGGGTATAATAGAAGGACAGAGGGGGGATTGGGGTACAATAGAAGGACAGAGGGGGGATTGGGGTATAATAGAAGGACAGAGGGAGGATTGGGGTATAATAGAAGGACAGAGGGAGGATTGGGGTATAATAGAAGGACAGAGGGGGGGATTGGGGTATAATAGAAGGACAGAGGGGGGGATTGGGGTATAATAGAAGGACAAAGGGGGGGATTGGGGTATAATAGAAGGACAGAGGGAGGATTGGGGTATAATAGAAGGACAGAGGGAGGATTGGGGTATAATAGAAGGACAGAGGGGAGGATTGGGGAATAATAAAAGGACAGAGGGGGGGATTGGGGTATAATAGAAGGACAGAGGGAGGATTGGGGTATAATAGAAGGACAGAGGGGGGGATTGGGGTATAATAGAAGGACAGAGGGGGGGATTGGGGTATAATAGAAGGACAAAGGGGGGGATTGGGGTATAATAGAAGGACAGAGGGAGGATTGGGGTATAATAGAAGGACAGAGGGAGGATTGGGGTATAATAGAAGGACAGAGGGGAGGATTGGGGAATAATAAAAGGACAGAGGGGGGGATTGGGGTATAATAGAAGGACAGAGGGAGGATTGGGGTATAATAGAAGGACAGAGGGAGGATTGGGGTATAATAGAAGGACAGAGGGGAGGATTGGGGTATAATAGAAGGACAGAGGGGAGGATTGGGGAATAATAAAAGGACAGAGGGGGGGATTGGGGTATAATAGAAGGACAGAGGGGGGATTGGGGTATAATAGAAGGACAGAGGGGAGGATTGGGGAATAATAAAAGGACAGAGGGGGGGATTGGGGTATAATAGAAGGACAGAGGGGGGATTGGGGTATAATAGAAGGACAGAGGGGAGGATTGGGGTATAATAGAAGGACAGAGGGAGGATTGGGGTATAATAGAAGGACAGAGGGGGGATTGGGGTATAATAGAAGGACAGAGGGGAGGATTGGGGTATAATAGAAGGACAGAGGGGAGGATTGGGGTATAATAGAAGGACAGAGGGGAGGATTGGGGTATAATAGAAGGACAGAGGGGGGATTGGGGTATAATAGAAGGACAGAGGGGGGATTTGGGGTATAATAGAAGGACAGAGGGGGGATTGGGGTATAATAGAAGGACAGAGGGGGGATTGGGGTATAATAGAAGGACAGAGGGGGGATTGGGGTATAATATGGGAATGGGGGAGGAGGTGGTTGGGGTATAATATGGGAATGGGGGGGGGGGATTGAGGTATAATATGGGAGTGGGGGAGGGGGATTGGGGTACAATAGAAGGATGGTGGGTAAAGAGATAGAGAAATATCTGGAATCTTAGAACCTCTCCTTCATTAACCCCTTGCTTGCAGTCAGCCGACCTGATTAATGCAGACAGCGGAGTATATAGACAGAACTATATACAGTGTCGGTGAGTGACGGCTCACACCTGGGGGTCGGAATCCGCGGGGGGGCATCAACCTAAGTGCTGCTTCCATAGAAGTCACGGGTGACAGGGTGTTCCAGTTCAGTGTGTATGTGAGGGGGGATGGGAACGCCATTTTCAGGAATGTCAGTCGCAGAGTCACCTTCTGTCATTGCGTCTCTCCTCGTCTTACTTGCGTCGGGACGACTACGACAAATCCTCCGCCACAAAATGTACAGGAACAGACGTGAGCTTAAAGTAAAACTCTGGCATGTCTTCAGCCGGTCACATTCGGGGGTTATTATTGTACCGGCAGTCTAAAGCTGTTTTTTGATGGAACTAATTTTTCTAGGCTTGCTGTTCCATATTTTCATGATTTAGCGAATATGGATATATACTGTATATACATAGATCTAAAGAAACCTCCCCCATGCTCCTCATCTCTCTGCGCTCCCCACAGTGATAAATGTAATTTCCGAAATCTTTCATTTCTCGCCACCTTCTCCTCATCCATTATTTCCCGTTTTTTTTCGCTCTTGTCATGTCTCTCGGAGACCTCGGCTGCCTTCAAGGAAGCGTTCCGTCTCATCCCTTCCTCCGACAATACCCCGCATCCCTTCCCCTGTCAAAACGCATGACTCACAAAGTGTGGAAATATGGAGGGCCCGGGGCCCTAGACACATAAACATTTAGCAGAACACTTATTCCAGTCTGGAAAGCTCAAAGCTACTCGAGGGCCTGTAGGATGATTAACCTCAAATCTATCTCTGCAAAGTCCTCCATCCAATTTACCTCCAATAAGATGCAAAGTTGGCCCGAGAGGAACGATTAGATTGGTTTACCTTAAATGCCTCCCTGGCATTGGCGTCGTCGGCGTCGCCTCTGTACCAGGGCCGCCGGTAGTCGGGGAAGGTGGAGCCTTGGAGGCTGGCACCATAGTTGTCGATGTAGAAGAAGACATAGTCACCGGAGCACAGGCCTTGGCGCCAAGCTTGTAACATGAGTTGGCGGAAGTCGCTTGGAGGGCAGCAGATGTAGATAACTGGAAGAGGAGCAAAAACATGGAGAATTAGAACAACAAAACGAAAAAAACAGAACTTTGGATACAATGGAAATAGTCAGGTTAGGTGTATGCAATGTACTCACTCCACCATCTTGGTACCCTACCTTCACCATCCTTCTACTGTTTCCTGAAAAGCCCACACTCTTAACCTCAAGATAACCCCAAACCTCAGGCACAATGTGCACTGGTACAACAATCAATACAATATTATCTCAGTGATCAATACTTCTACAAATGTACGAGTATTGCCAAGGTGGTAACATCACGTGATACTGGGATCTATACGGAGAGCACCAAAATGACTGCACCAAAATTCAGTGCGTTATTGTGCCTAAGATGAATCTGAAGAAAACCAACAATCTCATCATTAAAAAATTTGTCATGAACAAATTAATGAAAGTAGCCTAAGAACTGCTTTTCCTCTTCCTGCATGCAGGAGTGAACCGACCACCAGGACCACTCAACAACTGATTATATGGCAGCCTGGATCATTGACCTGGTTGATCACGAATCTGGTTGACCACAGATCTTGTTGACCATGGATGTGGTTGATTATGAATTTGGTTGACCCCAGATCTGGTTAGCCATAGATTTGGTTGATCATAGATCTGGGTAATCATGAATTTGCTTGACCATGGATCTGGTTGATCATGAATCTGGTTGACCATGGATCTGATTTGCCACAGATCTGGTTGATCATGGATTTGGTTGACCACGGATCTGGTTAACCGTGGATCTGGTTAATCATGAATTGGGTTGACCATGGATCTGGTTGATGATGAATCTGGTTGACCATGGATCTGACTGACCACAGATTTGGTTGATCATGGATTTGGTTGACCACGGATCTGGTTAACCGTGGATCTGGTTAATCATGAATTGGGTTGACCATGGATCTGGTTAATGAAGAATCTGGTTGCACATGGATCTGATTGACCACATATCTGGTTGATCACGGATTTGGTTCACCATGGATCTGGTTAACCATGGATCTGGTTGACCATGGATCTGGTTAATCATGAATTTGGTTGACCATGGATCTGGTTAATCATGAATCTGTTTAACCATGGATCTGATTGACCACAGGTCTGGTTATTTATGGATTTGGTTGACCAAGGATCTAATTAAAGCTGGCTACACATTATACAATTTTTTTGTTCAATTTCCTTTAGATTTGCCTTCAACTATGTAGTGCAAGGGCCTGCCTGATTGTATAGAATTTGAAAGTTTTTAGATTTTAGGTTGGTCAATCCAAAAGAAAATTGTACAAAAAAAATTGTATAATGTGTAGCCAGCTTAACCATGGATCTAATTGATCGTGGATCTGGTAAATCATGAATTTGGTTGACCATGGATCTATTGATCATGAATCTGGTTGACCACAGATCAGGTTGTTCATGGTTCTGATTGATGATGGATTTGGTTAACAAAGGAATTGGTTAAACATGGATCTGATTGACCATGGATCTAGGTAATCATGAATATGGCTGTTAATGGACCTGGTTGACCACAGAACTGGTTAATCATGGATCTGGTTGACCACATATCTTGCTGATCATGGATCTGATTGACCATGGATAATTCTGTAAAAAGCCTCCTACAGAGTGAAGCAGAAGATTAGGGGAATGAACCGGGAAAGGAATTCAGCATTTTTCTGTATGGAAGCAGCTGGTAGTTAAGGGATGGAGCCAATTATGCTGAGGGACCCTGACCTTATGAGCCCAGAGCAGAAGAACCATCTGCACCCCCTCTAGCTGCTGTCTAGACTTTAGCCCTATGGATAAAAGGTCAGACCTGGCAGAGATCTAATTTTCTGATGGCTTGGGTGAGAGTGTAGATTATTGGTGTGCATGCTATGTTAGCAAATGAAGAAAAATACCACAAATTGTAAACACACTTCAGAGTATTGTCGATATAGTGATGGCTACAATTATGGAGGAGAAAGACAACAGGCTACTGTAAGATGAGCAAAAACCTGGGGATACGGCTGAAGAACTTTGTCTTACAAGATGATAATTCCTTCAATGAATAGATACCGTAATTTGTCTGCCAGGTTTAAAAGAAACCAGGGATAATGGGCACTCAATGATCATAAGAGCCATCAACCCGGCCAGGTGCGGGAGGTGAATCTGTTATTGACTGCCAGCCAGAGAAACTTGGAGGCAATTTAATGGCTTCAAGTTGTTGCGGATTCAGCCGTACAGCTGGGTGTCATTAATTCTCTTTGTCGGAGAGTTTCATTTATTAGTTTCTCGTGTACGCAATTTTCAAACTTGTCTTTCTCCAACAACGTGGGGGACCCGTCAGGCTCTCTGCCTTCAAGAGCCTCCACACTTCTATTTTTTATGCTGACAACAAACGACATTCCGCTCACTTGCAATTAACCCATTCTTGTTGGACACTTCAAGAGAGCCATGACCTTGCCTTTATCTGTGCTATCAATTCAGCCCTCATCCATAACCCAAAAGGACCAACCAGGGCCTTGCCAGCAAACAGGCTTCAGAAATGAGAAATTGATTTCCACTGACCACCTGAGGAACATCGGACATTAAATGTGTGTTTTCAAATTGGTATTTATATAATGTAAAGAATATAAGTCAGCAGTGTAAGAATGACAAAGGATTCATGGGAATTAGGACAACTAATTCATCTGACAAGAATGTCTTCCCATAAACAAATCATTGTGCCTAATTCCATGACTCAAACATACTTCCTTAAATTGTACTAAACTGAAAATAATCCTGCCAGCTGGAGACCTCACACAGTCCTTCCAAAACAGGCCCAGTGAAATCCTGTTATCCAAAACAACCCATACCTGCCACAAGGACTGAACACCATTTAAGCAACCAAAAACCAACACAAACCTGATGCCCAAAGTCCAACATAACCCAACCAATCAAAAAACCCACATGGGCCTGCCACCCAAAACTCAAAGCATTCCTAGTACCAACTAAACCTCAACACAGATTTTCCACGCAAAACTTAACACATTCCTGACACTCAAAACTCAACATATACCTGCCACCAAAAACTCAACACAGACCTGCCACCCACAACCCAACACAGACCTGCCACCCAAAACCCAACACAATCCCACCAACTAAAACCCAACACAGACCTGTCACCAAAAACCCAACACAGACCTGCCACCCAAAACCCAACAAAATCCTACCAACTAAAATTTAGCACAATTCTACCAACTAAAACCCAACACAGACCTGCCACCCAAAAGCCAACACAATCCTACCAACTAAAATTCAGCACAATTCTACCAACTAAAACCCAACACAGACCTGCCGCCCAAAACCCAACACAATCCTACCAACTAAAATTCAGCACAATTCTAGCAACTAAAACCCAACACAGACCTGCCACCCAAAACCCAACACAATCCTACCAACTAAAATTCAGCACAATTCTAGCAACTAAAACCCAACACAGACCTGCCACCCAAAATCCAACACAATCCTACCAACTAAAATTCAGCACAATTCTACCAACTAAAACCCAACACAGACCTGCCACCTAAAACCCAACACAAACCTACCAACTAAAATTCAGCACAATTCTAGCAACTGAAACCCAACACAGACCTGCCACAAGGACTAAACACCATTTAAGCAACCAAAAACCAACACAAACCTGATGCCCAAAGTCCAACATAACCCAACCAATCAAAAAACCCACGCGGGCCTGCCACCCAAAACTCAAAACATTCCTAGTACCAAATAAACCTCAACACAGATTTTCCATGCAAAACTTAACACATTCCTGACACTCAAAACTCAACATATACCTGCCACCAAAAACTCAACACAGACCTGCCACCAAAAACCCAACACAGACCTGCCACCCAAAACCCAACACAATCCTACCAACTAAAACCCAACACAGACCTGCCACCCAAAACCCAACACAATCCTACCAACTAAAATTCAGCACAATTCTACCAACTAAAACCCAACACAGACCTGCCACCCAAAACCCAACACAATCCTACCAACTAAAATTCAGCACAATTCTAGCAACTAAAACCCAACACAGACCTGCCACTCTAAACTCAACACAATCCTGCTGCCCAAAGTCCAACATAATCGAACCAACCAAAAAAAAAAACACAGACCTGTATCTCTAAACTTAACACATGTCTACCAACACAGACCTGCCACCAAAAACGCAACACAGACCTACCAACTAAAACCCAACAGAATCCTACCAACTAAAACCCAACACAGACCTGCCACCCAAAACCCAACATGATGCTACCAATTAAAACCCAACACAGACCAGCCAAACAAAACCCAACACAATCCTACCAACTAAAACCCAACACAGACCTACCACCAAAAACTCACCACAGACCTGCCACCCAAAACTCAACACAATCCTACCAATTAAAACCCCACACAAACCTGACACCCAACACAGACCTGCCACCCAAAACCCAACACAATCCTACCAACTAAAATCCAAGACAATCCTACCATCTAAGACCCAACACAGACCTGTCACCAAAAACTCACCACAGACCTGCCACAAAAAACTCAACACAGACCTGCCACCAAAAACCCATTACAATTCTACCTACCAACACTCTGTGACAACTGTCATAGGCAGGGGTGCACTTTGGAGGATGCTCACTTCCAGCTCTTTTGGGTGGATAAACATACCCCCACTTGTGGGCTTATGTATGCTTGGTGACATTCTGGTATCCACTCTCTGAACACCTTGGACAGTTCCCTGGAGGATGTGCACACCATTGGATGGTTTACCATCTTTTTTGGACCCCTAGTAGTTGGGCTCCTGTATGATCTCTGCGTCCGCACATGGAGGATACCTGCTTCTGGTCCTCCTAGTGTCCCAGATGCCTGCCTGGTGAGGCTGGGTGTTACCTCATGGGGTCATTCCCAGTGCAAACTAATTTTATTTTTTTCTGCATAGCGACTGACCTCTATATTTTGTATCCTCCGGAGAAAGCGGGTACCAATTTGCATAGAGGATGAATGATGATGAAGAACCTGTGTCTTTTTTCAACCTGACTAACTATGTAACTATGTAAGAACAATACTGTATAACTATGATGGATAAATAGATGTCAAGGGGATCTATTAGCCCATTCTGATAATTCTGTATTAGCAATAGATGTGTAGAAGATTTGATTATAGAAAGGAAGTTGACTACGCGGTTTCTATTACGTGTGCACAGACATTTATATGTTTGATTTTAGCTTTTGTGTGAATAAGAATTATGAAAGGGGTGTGTATCCCCCCAATTTTACATTTTATATTGTGGTTTTCTCTGGGGCACCTCAAAAGTCCACTTGTGGTGAGGATACAAGGTTTTGATTACCCAAGAAATCCTGCCAACTATACTCAACACAACATAATCCCGTTAACCAACACGTGACACAGCCAAAACCCATAACAATCCCACCTACCGAACCCAAAACAATACTGCCACCCAAAACTCAAGGCAGTCCTACCAACCAAAACCCAAGACAATGCTGCCTACCAGACTCACCACAATAAAATACAATCCTGTCAGCAGGGGCGTTGCTAGGTCTACAAAAGATCTGGGGCTAGAGCTCATAGCAGCGTAGTAAAGAGAGTCATACGCTTGGGCGGGCATACACATGTATATACAGTAATATACGTGTGTGTGTATATATATCCGCAGAGAGCCCCCCACTTACATCAGGGTCCACAGAGAGCCCCCTTACATCAGGGTCCCCAGAGAGTCCCCCCTTACATCAGGGTCCCCAGAAAGCCCCCACTTACATCAGGGTCCCCAGATAGTCCCCCCTTACATCAGGGTCCCCAGAGAATCCCCCCTTACATCAGGGTCCCCAGAGAGTCCCCCCTTACATCAGGGTCCCCAGAGAGCCCCCCTTACATCAGGGTCCCCAGAGAGCCTCCTCCTTACATCAGAGTCATGAGAGAGCCCCCCCCCTTTCATCGGGGTACCCAGAGGACCCCCCATTTACATTAGGGTCCCCAGAGAGCCTCCCCCTTAAATCTGGGTCCTTAGAGAGCCTCTGCCTTAAAATCAGGGACCCCAGAGAGCCTCTCCCTTGCATCAGGGTCCCCAGAGAGCCCCCCACTTACATAAGGGTCCCCAGAGAGCCTCCCCTCCCCTTTGGGGACCCCTGCAGAGACTCGGGGCTATTGGCCCCAGATTCGGGGCTATAGCCCCAAAAGCCACCCCCTAGCAACGCCCCTGCCTGTCAGTCAATGCCAAAAACAACACTGCCTACCAAACCCTATCTACCACAGGCTAACGTCAACCTGCCAACCAGACCCAACACAACCCTACCTACCAAAAGCTAACACCAACCTGCCAGCCAGACCCAAAAGAAAGGTCAGCCAGAGAGCAGACCTGTAACCATGCAGACACCTGGAGAAGGAGGTTGTGACCTTTAAAGCAGGTGTGCAGTCTGTGGATCGGGACACCAAGGGGGACCATATTCTGTCTGAGCTATGTCCAATAAAGTTTCTTGTTGATGATACCAGCGGTGTGCGACCTGCCTTTTCAACCAGCCTAGAATTGTATTATTCTCATAATAACTATAAGCAGATGTCCAAAGCACCCCATCCCTCTTACATCAGATGTAGTTATCACCAATCTGCCAGCCAGACCCAACACAACCATACCTACCAAAAGCTACATAGAGGAGGGGAGCGATTTCCCCTTCTCATACATGGAGTAGGGTGGGAGCAGAGTATCCCAGACAGAGAGAGTAGAAGGAGAGGGAGGACGAAGGAGGGGTAAAGATCCAGGATCAACCATTCAACCAATCCTGATGCCCGGACAGAGGGAAATATTGCAATGTGCTGCCCAGGGTTGCCATATAGCTTCAAATTTTCCCACCTTGTGCAGCAGTTTTGCCACTATGTGTTCTTGCGCCATTATCCAGGATATTTTTCGCTTCGCCATTCTGAAGGAGACAGTGGGAGTCTTCCATGCCCTCGCAAGCGTTATTTGTAAAACTTAAGTGTTTGCAGGTGTTTAGGAATTAAAGGGATTTTGCGGTTCAAAAGGGCAATGGAGGGATCTGGAGAGGTTGTGGTTCCTGTTATCTTCCTCAGAGTGTGAAATACCTTTTTCCAGTAGGACCTAACTCGGGGACATGTCCACCAAATGTGCAACATTGTGCCCTTCAGATCGCACCCCCTGAAACATAGGAGACGCCTCCGGGTAGATCACTGCCAGCCTAGAAGGGACGTAGTACCATCCGGTTAGAATTTAGAGGTTTGCTTCTATCAGGGAGATGTTAAGAATACCCCTATAGGAGCGTCGGACAGCCTGTGACCACTCCGCTGGTTCCCAAGATATTCCCACGTCCGTCTCCCAAGCCTTAGAGGTTAGAGGAGGGCAACCAGGCGTATGGTGGGTTGCCCTCCCTAGCAGCCAGGGAGGAGTAGATCAGTGAAATACCTCCCCTCTGATCCATAATGTTAGAGCACCATCGTTCGTAAGGGGTAATCTTAGGTGGATCCTTTTTATTAGTCCAAATGGAATTAAGGAAGTGGACAATTTGGGAGAACCTAAACATTTCTGAGTTGGGCATTTCTAGCTCCGTTTTACAGTGCTGCAGGCTTAAGGGGCCCGACGGGGAAATGAAGTGACCTATGCGAAACAAGCCCTTGTTAGTCCACCAGCGAAATGCTTGGATCTTCCTGCCCGGGGGAAACATTGGGTTGTGGAAAATATGGGCCAGCGGGCGCAAGGGAGAAGCCAGTGAGTGTTGTTTGTGGAGAGTGGTGCACAGAGCCATGGAGTGGGAGAGAGTAGGAGACATAATAGACGGTCTGGATTTGGTGTCACTCCAAAAGGAGGTAGTCTATGGTATTCAGTGGGACCGCAGTTCTTTCCATTGAGAGCCAGTCTGGTTTAGGACCCCTACAATATGCTATGGAAATTTGGGCGAGCTGATAGTACCACACAAGTTTGGAAGTCCTACCCCCCGTGTTTTTAAAAAAAAAAAATTATTTTCCATTACAGAATGGCTGGCAAGAGGCTACAGCCCCGTCCACAGACATACCGAAAGCCCTGCTCGATCTATGAAAATGATATTAAACTCAGATGAAAAATAACCTCCGGATTCCTGGAACCCATTATCCGTTCCCTGATTGGTGTCACTTATCTCTGTTTGCCGGAGAATATGGAAATGATATGAATGATCCTTCTGAGAGATGATTGCTGCTGATGAGAGCTGGAATCACCATCGCAAGGTGACATAGGAGGAGGAAGGCAGGGGGGATCGGGGGGAGGGCCCGATACACATAGCTGACACCGGTTGTCCCCCCCGGAGCGGCCCAGCGGTGTCACTTCTCTCAGCAATGCTAATGCGCGTGTTTAAAATGCTAATGTAACGGGGACGTTGGTGTTTACCTGATGAATAATAGATGCTTGAACCTCCTACGCCTCATTACTGACACTTAGCCTGCTTTCCCTGCCGCTAAACGAGGGAAATGGCCGGCGGGGGGGCTCGGTGTCACCGTACCAGGAGAGGGAATGTTAAGGAGGAGCTCCGCCGCTGAAATTCCAATGCTGCCACGATACCCCGGAGCTTCACTTTAATTTATTCATTATCTGACATATGCAGATTTATTCCCTCAGCTGTATGGAGGGTTTTACCACCAGTGAAGGAAGGGTTAGGTGTTGGTGTGGAGGGTCAAACTTTCCAGTTGGGTGAAGATGAGGGTTAGGTGTTCATTTATGGTTGAGGCTAAACTTTAATTACTAAAGGAGAACAATCCTATGAAGAGAGCTGATCCAATTAGAACTGGCCTTTCCAACTGGATATACAGTACATACAATAAAAATATATACAGACAGTGGGGAAACGAACTTAGTATTTGGTGGAGAAACCCTTGTTGGCAAGCACAGAGGTAAGATGTTTCAATAATTCTGCCCCCCCCCCCCCACAGACTGGCTACAGTAGGTGCTCATGTGGTACACATAGTTACATAGTTACATAGTAGGTGAGGTTGAAAAAAGACACAAGTCCATCAAGTCCAACCTATGTGTGTGATTATATGTCAGTATTACATTGTATATCCCTGTATATTGCGGTCATTCAGGTGATTATCTAATAGTTTCTTGATGCTATCAATGCTCCCCGCTGAGACCACCGCCTGTGGAAGGGAATTCCACATCCTTGCCACTCTTACAGTAAAGAACCCTCTACGTAGTTTAAGGTTAAACCTCTTTTCTTCTAATTGTAATGAGTGGCCCCGAGTCTTATTAAACTCTCTTATCCCTATTGTGGGGTCACCAGTACAGTATTTGTAAATTGAAATCATATCCCCTCTCAAGCATCTCTTCTCCAGAGAGAATAAGTTCAGAGCTCACAACCTTTCCTCATAACTAAGATCCTCCAGACCCTTTATTAGCTTTGTTGCCCTTCTTTGTACTCGCTCCATTTCCAGTACATCCTTCCTGAGGACTGGTGCCCAGAACTGGACAGCATACTCCAGGTGCGGCCGGACCAGAGTCTTGTAGAGCGGGAGAATTATCGTACACAGATTAGTCCTGTCAATGTAAGAAGGTTCTCCGAACGACAACTCGTTATGTGTATAAAAGACACCTGTCCACAGAATCTCTTCCATCCAATCCTCACCATCATGGGGAAGACCAAAGATCTGTCAGAGGACGTCGGGGAGAAGATTGGAGACCTGCACAAGGCTGGAATGGGCTACAAGACCATCAGCAAGAAGCTTGGTGAGGAGGAGACAAGTGTTGGAGCGATTATTCACAAATGGAAGTAAAACAAAATAACCATCAATCGTCCTCAGTCTGGAGCTCCATGGAAGATTTCTCCTCATGGGGTGAGGATGGTCATGAGAAAAGTGAGGGATCCGCCCAGAACTACACGGGAGGAGCTTGTGAAGGATCTCAAGGCAGTTGGGACCTCAGTCACCAAACAAACCATTAGCAACAATACACCGCAATGGAGCACCCGCAAGGTCGCCCTCCTCAAGAAGTCACAGGTGCAGGCCCGTCTGAAGTTTGCCAATGAACATCTGAAGGATTCAGAGAAGGGTTGGGGAGAAAATGCTGTGGTCAGATGAGACCAAAATTAAGCTCTTTGGCATTAACTCGACTCGCCATGCTTGAAGGAAGAAAAATGCTGACTATGACCCTAAGAACACCATCCCTACAGTCACACATCATCCCTACAGTCACACGGAGGTGGAAACATGATGCTTTGGGGCTGTTTCTCTGATAAAGGTACAGACCGACTTTGCCGCATTGAGGGGCCAATGGGCGGGGCCATGTATTGTAAGATCTTGGAGGAGAACCTTCTTCCCTCAGCCAGAACACTGAAGATGGGTCATGGATGGGTCTTCCAGCATGACAATGACCCAAAACATATCACCAAGGCAACAAATGTGTGGCTCAAGAAGAAGCACATGAAGGTCATGGAGTGGCCTAACCAGTCTCCAGACCTTAATCCTATAGAAAATGTATGGAGGGGGCTGAAACTTCGAGTTGCCAATCGACGGCCAAGAATCCTTAAGGATTTAGAGAAGATCTGAAAAGAAGAGTGGACCAAAATCCCTCCTGAGATGTGTGCAAACCTGGTCACCAACTACAAGAAATGTCTGGTCTCTGTTCTTACCACCAAGGGTTTCTTCACCAACTACTAAGTCATGTTTTGCTTGGGAATCAAATACTTATTTTACTCACTGAACTGTAACTCCATTTATAACATTTGTATTGTGTGTTTTTTCTGGATTTTTGGTTGATATTCTGTCTCTATCATATAAAATACACCTATGATAAAAATTATAGACCCTTCATTTCTATGTAAGTGGGCAAAACTTACACAATCTGCAGGGGAGCAAATCATTATTCCCCCCCCTCCACTGTATATACAGCGGGTAAAATAAGTATTGAACCCCTCACCATTGTTCTCGGTAAATATATTGGTAAAGGTGCTATTGACATGAAATGTTCCCCAAATGTCGGTAACTACCCATGCAATCCAAACATACAAAGACACCGAAACAAATCCGTTCAGAAATGAAGTTCTGTGTAATAAAATGGGAGGACACGGGGAAAAAGTATTGAACTCGCTAACTGAAATGTATTTAATACTCGGCACAAAATCCTTTGTTGGTAATGACGGCTTCAAGACTCCGGCTCCTGTATGGAGAAACTAGTCACATACGTTGCTCAGGTTTGATTTTGACCCATTCTTCCGCACAAGGAGTCTTCAAATCTTGAAGGTTCCGTGGGTTCTTCTATGAACTCTGATCTTTAGTTCCTTCCATAATTGGATTCAAGTCAGGTGATTGGCTGGGCCATTCCAGCAGTTTTCTTTTTCTTTCTTTGAAACCAATTGAGAGTTTCCTTGGCTTTGTGTTTGGGATGATTGTCTTGCTGAAATGTCCACCCTCGTTTCATCTTCTTCATAATCCTGGTAGATGGCAGTAGATTTTTTTATCAAGAATGTCTTGGTACTCTCCACACACTCCTATGGTTTCCTTTGGTTGGCAACCTGGACTTCACCTCGGGTGTCAACCCCTAAGCTTTTGCCTGGTGGACAAACAAAGGTCTGTTACGTATCGCAGATTTTTGTGGTCACATTATTGTATCTTATCGAAACAATACCTTCGAGAAAAACACCAGCTTCCAAATTCCGAGATCTTCCATTACTTTCAGATTGTACACTTCCCGAAGACTGTACAGAGCACGTCAGATCTCACCACCTCTACCTCGATGGAGTATTTGTGTAGGTCCTTCGATAAGTGCACTGGTCACATCTCCAATATTTAGACTTCCAAGTCGGAAAAATTGTTTTATATGGATAAGTGGGAACAAGGCTTGGGGGAGACATTTGAAGTAGATGAGCGGTTCAAGATGACACAGTGTGCTTCGAAATCGTACATAAATACCTCATTGATCGAAGCAAATGACAACGTTTGAATGTGGTGGTACATGATACCGGTGAGATTGGCGGCGTACGTCCCAAGGGCTGCCTCCTCTTGCTTCCGAGGTGGTGGCATGGAGGGAACCGTAGTACATACTTGGTGGTCATGTCCAAAAGTTCAACGATTTTGGATCCGTATCTACAACTTTATTTACTCACTAACTCAGGTTAACCTACTAAAATCACCACAGCAAGCGTTACGGGGACGCCCAGTTGACGGGACACGCAAGAAATCTCATAGCGCTTATTTTTACGGCAGCTAGGATTGCTATAGCTGAGTCCTGGAGGTCTTCCACGATCCCCTCCGACTTAAAATTAAGCTGTCATGGATCATGGATAACTAGTGCCTCTCAGCAACCTTACTTGACAAAATCTTGGAAACTTGTCTGCACCGTTGTAAAGCATTGGTCATCAGACAGGCATAAAGTTACGGAACGCACTTTCTTTTCTACCTTACTCTTTTTTCCTTCTTCTGGTTACCTCTTTTCCTTCACTTTCCCCGAACCACCAGGGGGATAGACTATAGTCAAATCTAGTTGTAAATTAGGTTTTGAAGGGGGGGAACATAGCACCCCGACGGTTGTTCCGTTATAATTGACTAGACTTCTCACCTTCGGTGTTTCCAATGGGAATGAGGACTTCGGCCTTATGACCAAGTTGGTATGGTCTACCCCTCCCCCCTGATACTGTTTTAGGAGGGGAGAAGGGGAAAACCTAAAATACATTTGTTCTTTTGCTTTATGATGGTTATTTTGTAGCGTATTTTGATGTGGCCTGTCGAGAGACTAGCAGTATCAGGGGCAGTGGCGGCTCTCTAATTAGGCAAATTAGGCGGTCGCCTAAGGCCTCGCACTCACAGGGGCCTCGCGGCCGCCTAATTTGCCTGTTCTCAATCACCGAAGTTGACGCCGGCGGCCCTGCCTACCCCCACTGGGACTCTGTGGCTTAGGAGCTGACAGACAAATCAGATACTGCCCACATCCTGAGGAATAGCGGCCTCATCATGGAGCGTCCCAGTCCGTGGGGGCCTCATGTGTAAGTTTTGCCTAGGGCCTCACAAAGCCTAGAGCCGCCTCTGATTCAGGGGCACAAGTTAGAAGACTCCTGTATACTCTTCTCGCACCGCGATATGTTTATGGAATTTTCCTATATTCCTTTGATGTTCACGTCTGGAAAACTTCAATAAAAACATCGGAAATGAAGAATGTCTTGGTACATTTTTCCATTCATCCTTCCTTCAACGATATGAAGTTTGCCAGTACCGTATGCCGAAAAAAAACAGCCCCGCCCCCCACCATGAGGACCAAGTGAGAAAGATTAGCTGCACACCAACATCCGTCCAATATGTTTATTAAGAGACTACCACCAGGACTAAAACAACGGGCCAAGGGGTGATGAGGTTTCACACATACATTGTGTCGCTTCTTCATTGGGTTTTCGATGTGTGAAACGTTGTCACCCCTTGGCCCGTTGTTTTAGTCCTGGTGGCAGTCTTTCAATAAACCTGTTGGACGGATGTTGGTGCGCAGCTATCTTTTCTCACTTGGTCTACATGTTCACGATTGCCAGCCGGAGCTAGCACCAGCCCTTCCTTTGTTGGTGGATTATTATACTCACCTGGAGCAGTGATCCGTCTCATTTCTCCAGCCCCACACCATGATGTTCCCACCTCCAAACTTCACTGTATGGTATGGGGGGAGTTTTTGGGGTGATGTGACCTCCAAACATGGGGTGTATTATGGCCTCCAAAGAGTTCAATGTTGGTCTCATCTGAGCAGACTATATTCTCCCCGTATTTCACAGGCTTGTCTACATGAGCTTCAACATGCTTTTCCTTCAGCAATGGAGTGTTGCGTGGTGAGAGGGCATACAGGCCATGGCGGGGGAGGGCATTACTTATTGTGTACCTGATAATTCCAGGTCTTTCTGAAGCTCTCAGCAAGTGGTCCTTGGCTTATGGAGAACTCTTCTGATAATTCTTCTCACTCCTCTGTCAGAAATCTTGCGAGGAGCACCTGGTGGTGGCCGGTTTATGGTGAAATGATCATTCCACTTCCGGATTATGGCCCCAACAGTGCTCACTGGAACATTCAGAAGTTTAGAAATCCTTCTGTAACCAAGGGTTGTGAAGGTCTCGAGAACCCATCATGAGATGTTTCTTGTGTGGCATCTCGGTAATGAGACACCATGTTATAGGCCATCAGATGAGACCAGCTGATATTAATTTGCCCTGACACGGGGCAGGGTTGCTTTCTAATTACTGATAGATTTCAGCTGGTGTCTTGGCTTTCCATACCATTTTACACCTCCCTTTCTTCATGTGTTCAATACATTTTCCCCTTGTCCTTCCATTTTATTACACAGAACATCATTTCTGAAGTTGATTTGTTTTGGTGTCTTTGTATGTATGGATTGTATGGCTCCTCCCCTCTCCTACGAGTCACTCATTGTCCCTGCCTCCAATCCACTTCTAAGGACCACCTCCAAATAGAATGCCTCGCAACAATAGATCCTCCAGCAACAATAGACCCACCAGCAACAATAGATCCTCTCACCAACACTAGACCCAACACCAACAATAGACCCACCAGCAACAATAGATCCTCTCACCAACAATAGACCCAACACCAACAATAGACCCACCAGCAACAATAGACCCAATACCAACATTAGACCCACCAACAACAACAAATCTCCTCAGCAACAATAGACCCACCAGCAACAATAGATCCAATACCAACATTAGACCCACCAGCAAGAACACACCTCCTCAGTAACAACAGACCCAACACCAACAATAAACCCACCAGCAACAATAGATCCTCTCAACAACAACAGACCCACCAGGAACAATAGATTCCTCCAGCAACAATAGACCCCACCTTCTTCTCCCCTTCCCTCAGCAACAGTTGGCTGCAAAAGTGAAAATACAGTTCAAGAGACATAAGACACGGGGACGTCCCTCCGGTGTTTCCTGTATCAGCAGAGCGGTGCCAGCAGCTCTCATAGGTAAGAGTTGGCACGGTGGAGCGGTTATATCCATCCTGCGGAATGTAATCTCACCCCCCCCCCCCCCCAATGGAGCCGCAACCCCCCCCCCCCCCCCCCCCCCCGGATTGTGTGCTTCCATCTGCTCCCATCATCTCCCCTCAGGGGTCACGTCCCCCATATGTCCCATATTACCGCTATATTACTGCGCAGACCGCCATACTGAGCGCCAAACCCAGGGAAATGCTGCTGACCTCAGCACTGCCGAGAGAATATAAAATATAATATCTATAGAAAATAATAGAATAATGTGAATAATAATAATAATAATAATCTTCTTCTTCTTCTATTGTAATGTTTTGACTAACATCGATTGGAAAATTAACTGTATTTTTGTGATTATTTTTTGGAAAAGTTTATTTTTTATCAATAACAATGTAATGAAAAAAATATAAAATATATATATATAGAAAAAAATAACAAAATTCTATATACATAATATGAATTAAAAATATATATATTGGAATGTAAATAAATAAAGAATAATGTGTATACATTGTACAGTATATAATAGTATAATATAATATATATATATATATATACAAAGCATCTGACAAAAGTAAGTACACCCCTGAGTCACATTTTTGTAAATATTTCCTTCTATCTTTTCATGTGACAACACTGAAGAAATGACACTTTGTTACAATGTAAAGTAGTGAGTGTACAGCTTGTATAACAGTGTAAATTTGCTGTCCCCTCAAAATAACTCAACACACAGCCATTAATGTCTAAACCGCTGGCAACAAAAGTCAGTACACCCCTAAGTGAAAATGCCCAAATTGGGCCCAAAGTGTCAATATGTTGTGTGGCCACCATTATTTTCCAGCACTGCCTTAACCCTCTTGGACATGGAAGTCACCAGAGCTTCACAGGTTGTCACTGGAGTCCTCTTCCCCTCCTCCATGATGACATCACAGAGCTGGTGAATGTTAGAGACCTTGCGCTCCTCCACCTTCCGTTTGAGGATGTCCCACAGATGATCAATAGGGTTTAGGTCTGGAGACATGCTTGGCCAGTCCATCACCTTTACCCTCAGCTTCTTTAGTAAGGCAGTGGTGGTCTTGGAGGTGTGTTTGGGGTGGTTATCATGTTGGAATACTGCCCTGCGGTCCAGTCTCTGAAGGGAGGGGATCATGCTCTGCTTCAGTAGGTCACAGTACATGTTGGCATTCATGGTCCCCTCAATGATCTGTAGCCCCCCAGTACCGGCAGCACTCATGCAGCCCCAGACCATGATACTCCCACCACCATGCTTGACTGTAGACAAGACACACTTGTCTTTGTCCTCCTCACCTGGTTGCCCCCACACACGCTTCTCACCATCTGAACCAAATACGTTTATCTTGGTCTCATCAGACCACAGGACATGGTTCCAGTAATCCATCTCCTTAGTCTGCTTGTCTTCAGCAAACTGTTTGTGGACTTTCTTGTCCATCATCTTTAGAAGAGGCTTCCTTCTGGGATGACAGCCATACAGACCAATTTGATGCAGTGTGCGGCGTATGGTCTGAGCACTGACAGGCTGACCCCCCACCCCTACAACCTCTGCAGCAATGCTGGCAGCACTCATACGTCTATTTCCCAAAGACAACCTCTGGATATGACGCTGAGCACGTGACCTCAACTTCTTTGGTGGACCATGGCGAGGCCTGTTCTGAGGGGAACCTGTCCTGTTATACCGCTGTATGGTCTTGGCCACCGTGCTGCAGATCAGTTTCAGGGTCTTGGCAATCTTCTTATAGCCTAGGCCATCTTTATGTAGAGCAACAATTCTTTTCTTCAGATCCTCAGAGAGTTCTTTGCCATGAGGTGCCATGTTGTACTTCCAGTGACCAGTATGAGAGAGTGAGAGCGATAACACCAAATTTAACACACCTGCTCCCCATTCACACCTGAGACCTTGTAACACTAACGAGTCACATGACACCGGGGAGGGAAAATGGCTAATTGGGCCCAATTTGGAGATGTTCACTTAGGGGTGTACTGACTTTTGTTGCCAGCGGTTTAGACATTAATGGCTGTGTGTTGAGTTATTTTGAGGGGACAGCAAATTTACACTGTTATACAAGCTGTACACTCACTACTTTACATTGTAGACAAGTGTCATTTCTTCAGTGTTGTCACATGAAAAGATAGAAGAAAAGATTTACACAAATGTCACTGAGGGGTGTACTTACTTTTGTCAGATCCTGTGTATAAAAAAACAAAAATGTATTAAATGATATAAACGTGCAATTAAAAAAATCTATAAATATTGCGTGAAATCCTCACTTGTGACTCCCATTTCCTGACACCCTCACAACTTCTGTGTCTGAGCCCACCTTTACTATTAGAGATCAGCTCAGCTGAGGGGTCAGCTTCTATCAGAGTCTTCTCACACAGGTGTTTTTCTCCTTAATGGACCCCATCCCCCAGCACGGAACACGTATTACATTAAACGTTGCCTGCGGATGAATTATTCAGGGCGGTGATGTTCGGGGGGGGGGGGGGGGGGGGGTCACTCTCCGGGGTCTTCGCATCGCTCAGTTCTGCTAATTCCGTCTGACACTTCGCCGGCCCGGCACCAGATTGCGCAAAAATTCCACGGTGGGGCCTGTGGAGACGGAGCGCGGGGATGGGAATAATACATTTCTGGGGCCCCTCCGAGAGCCAATCCTGACCCCCCCCCCCCCGGAGATAACATCTGCTGTGGGTTTAGTGTGCGCTCCTCGCCCCCCCCCCCCCCCAGTCATGTGACCCCCTTTACCTTCATATCTGTAAAGCTGAAGAAACAATGTAACAGAGACTTCTCCTGTTTACACACCACGGTTTTATTGCCGAGTAACCAGCAGTGGAAAATGGATTGAAGGGCTTCACCTCTCCAGATAAAGAATTGATGAGAGGTGGAGATTTTTGGTAGAAGAGACAAGCAAAGCCTTCTTTCCCAAAAAGTTCATCCCTCTGTCATCTGGAAGCAGTGTGGAGGGGGAGGGGGGGGGTGACTGGATTGGTCAGTGCAGGAGGCGGGCGCTCTTGTAGGGGGGTGTGTCACGCCTCGGTCTGCCCATCAACCTTTTCAGTTGTGGGGCGTCCGGTGGTGTTTTTTCAGGGGGGGAGGTGTTTTGTAGCACACGTTGTCATGCAGCAAAACGCTCGTCTGCTCTCCGCGCTCGGGGCGCCACTAACAATTAATGTCGCCGCAAACACGAGTCGCAATCGCTTTACCAATGATCTTCTACTCTAATGTTTTCCCTAACACAGGATTAGAGAAAAAAATATTTTTGTGATTATTATTTTTTTCATTTTCCTTTAATTGATAAAAATGTAATAAAAAATATATATAAAAATATAAAGTATAAAATTATATATACAACACAAGAACTACATTTTTAAAAAAAAAAATAATAATAATATGATGTATACAATGTAAATAATAATAACAATATTATACTGTATATAAGGTATAATAGTAATCATTATAATATGTATACAATTGATATAGTCATATTAATAATATAATGTATACAATATATATAATAATAATAAACTGTATACAATGTATATATTAATAATATACTGCATACAATATATACTAATAATAATAATAATAATAATAATATGTATACAATCTATATAATAATAAACATAATGATAATGTATACAATGTATATTATAATAATATAATGTATACAATGTACAATACAAATATTATACTGTAGATAATAATAATATACTGTATACAATCTATATAATAATATTAATAATATATTGTATATAATGTATATAAGAATAATAATATTAATATAATGTATACAATGTACAGTGTATAATAATAATAATAATATTAATAATACACTGTATATAAGGTAGATAATAATAATAGTAATAATAATATACTGTAAAGAATGTATATAATAATAATGTAAATAATATATTGTATACAATGTACATAAAAATACTAATAATAATATAATGTATACAATGTACAGTGTATAATAATAATATCAATATACTGTATATAAGGTATATAATAACAATAATAATATAAAATATTTATAATATATTGTATACAATGTACATAATAATAATAATAATAATATAATGTATACAATGTATATAATAATAATATTAATAATATAATGTATATAATATTAATCTTCTATTGTAACACATTTTAAATATCACGGGATTGGAGAATTAACTTTTTCTTTCGTGATTTTTGTTGGGAGTTTTATTGCGATGGGCGTTTTGGCGTATTTTTCATGCAGCAAAACGCTCGTCTGTTCCCCGCACTTGGGGTGCTGCTAACAATTATTGTCACCACAAACACAAACCGCGATTCCAGTTTGCCGCGCGTTCCCGAAAAACGCGGCAAAATGCACAAACATGCCAAAGTAGCCCTTTTGGGCGTTAAGCTACAAACAGTTTTAACCGCACGGTTTGGCGCACGTTTTGAAGTGCGCGCAAAGCCATTTCTGACTGACGCGTTTGGGTTGCCATTAACGATGATGACGCACGTTTTCAATTGTTTCCTGAACGGACACAACAACACGCGTTTTCACGTACACTTCTTACGAAACGCTCGGGTGTGAATGCAGCCTTAGCGTTGAGCTCCGTGCATTCTTTAATTACGCGTTTTGCCACACTTTTTTTTTGTCGCATCTGGGGGGGCGCCATTAACATTTAATGGCAACACAAGCGCAACAGGCATCTTCACGAATGTGCGCAAAATTGTGTCATTTTACGCACGTTCAGGAAACGCTAAAGTGTGAACGCGGCCTACTCTTTTCCAGAAGCGCGCTGCGCTGAACTGCATGCGTGTTTGCAGATGCGAGGGGGGGGGCGCTGTTAACATGGCAATGCGAGCGCAACAGGCAATTTTTGCGTGTCTCGCGAATGCGTTGGGAAATCGCCTGATTTTTTGTGCTTTCAGGGAACACTAAAGTGTGAATGCTCCATCAATAATGGTGGTCTGCTAAAAGGGTAGCGCGTTTCTGCACGCGGCGGGAAAGGGCGCCATTTTGTTGCACGTTACGGCGTCCATTCCCCCCCGACTTCAGATCTTCTATAAGGAGAGTTGCTGTGGGAAGACTCTCTGCAGATGGCGGCTCCCACACGGTTACGCTGTTATTCGATGCGTAGATATATTGGAAGAACGCGGCACTTCAGCGAACGCTTTTCCCCCGGACGGAGATCTCCTTTAAAGAATAATATTTGACATCCGCCTGCTGCTTGTATCCCTCCCCCGCTGATTCTGCGGAGACCGTACAGACAAGCTCCATCACCCCCCCACCCGCGGGGCGCAGTTCCCAGGAGGGCCGCTGTCACCATTGACATTTCCTATGAATACAGAGAGGAGGTAATGAGAGCGCTGTTAGCAGCGGGGGCAGATCCAGAAGCACCGAGGGGGGGTGACGGGGTAATTGGCATTTATTTACCGAAGCGCCCGGACTGGGAATTGACGGCGGTTTTGCCGTATGGAAGTTGATAGGAGCCGAGCGCGGCGTTCCTGAACGCTAATTAATTGGAGTCATCAGTTCAACAACTCTACACGGGTCTCGCCTTTCGCTTCGCTCTGCCTGCGGCGCTGCCGCGGGGAGCTTCGCGTTTCCAGGGTTAGGTTTGCGGTTTGTCCGCGTTTTTATGGGGCAGAAGCCGTAAAATGTTCCCCTTCTCCCACACATATAAAAATAAAAGCGATCGGCTATACAGAACAATTGTATTATTAATTAGGAGCCAAAAGGTTGATTGATGAAGTCTGATTTCCCATGTTGAATTGTGTCGGGGGCCTCCAGGCCTAGTAACATGGACACTGGGAGGTGTAGAACAATCGGCATCAGATCGATGAGGAAAGTTTGGGGTACAGATCTGGAAATATTAAAAAATCGTAACATATTTTATGATTGTCAGGCCTTGTCACCTGACCAAACGTACCTACACTGCCCAGAAAATTCCAGAAAGGGGGCAGCTTCTCGGACCTTCAACACTGAAAAGACCTTCCACCACTCAACTCCACCAAACACGGCGCTCCCCCACTGGGGCCACCAGCCATGAAGTATGAAGAAAAGGAATTGGTCCTCCAGAAGTTCAGAGGCATTCTATACATTGACTTCAACTGAGCTTCATTCTCAATACTGACCTAACATTCCAACCTACCTCTGATACTGACCTAACATTCCAACCTACCTCTGATACTGACCTAACCTTCCAACTCATCCTCGATAGTGACCTAACCTTCCAACCTACCTCTGATACTGACCTAACCTTCCAACTCATCCTCGATACTGACCTAACCTGCCAACCTGGATATTGACCTTGCCTCACAACTCATCCTGGATACTGACATAACCTTCCAATCTACCTCTGATATTGACCTAGTCTCTCAACTCATCCTCAAAACTGACCTATCCTTCCAACTCACCTCTGATACTGACCTAGCCTCCTAATTAATCCTTGATACTGAGCTAACCTTTCAACACAGCACTGATGCTGACCTAGTCTCTCAACTCGTCCTCGATACTGACCTAACCTTCCAACCTACCTCTGATACTGTCCTAGCCTCCCAATTCATCCTTGATACTGACCTAACCTTCAAAATTACCTCTGATACTGACCTAGTCTCTCAACTCATCCTCAATACCGACCTATCCTTCCAACCTACCTCTGTTACTGACCTAGTCTCTCAACTCATCCTGAATACCGACCTATCCTTCCAACCTACCTCTGATACTGACCTAGTCTCTCAACTCATCCTGAATACCGACCTATCCTTCCAACCTACCTCTGATACTGACCTAGTCTCTCAACTCATCCTGAATACCGGCCTATCCTTCCAACCTACCTCTGATACTGACCTAGTCTCTCAACTCATCCTGAATACCGACCTATCCTTCCAACCTACCTCTGATACTGACCTAGTCTCTCAACTCATCCTCAATACCGACCTATTCTTCCAACCTACCTCTGATACTGACCTAGTCTCTCAACTCATCCTCAATACCGACCTATTCTTCCAACCTACCTCTGATACTGACCTAGTCTCTCAACTCATCCTCAAAACTGACCTATCCTTCCAACTCACCTCTGATACTGACCTAGCCTCCTAATTAATCCTTGATACTGAGCTAACCTTTCAACACAGCACTGATGCTGACCTAGTCTCTCAACTCGTCCTCGATACTGACCTAACCTTCCAACCTACCTCTGATACTGTCCTAGCCTCCCAATTCATCCTTGATACTGACCTAACCTTCAAAATTACCTCTGATACTGACCTAGTCTCTCAACTCATCCTCAATACCGACCTATCCTTCCAACCTACCTCTGTTACTGACCTAGTCTCTCAACTCATCCTGAATACCGACCTATCCTTCCAACCTACCTCTGATACTGACCTAGTCTCTCAACTCATCCTGAATACCGACCTATCCTTCCAACCTACCTCTGATACTGACCTAGTCTCTCAACTCATCCTGAATACCGACCTATCCTTCCAACCTACCTCTGATACTGACCTAGTCTCTCAACTCATCCTGAATACCGACCTATCCTTCCAACCTACCTCTGATACTGACCTAGTCTCTCAACTCATCCTCAATACCGACCTATTCTTCCAACCTACCTCTGATACTGACCTAGTCTCTCAACTCATCCTCAATACCGACCTATTCTTCCAACCTACCTCTGATACTGACCTAGTCTCTCAACTCATCCTCAAAACTGACCTATCCTTCCAACTCACCTCTGATACTGACCTAGTCTCTCAACTCATCCTCAATACCGACCTATCCTTCCAACCTACCTCTGTTACTGACCTAGTCTCTCAACTCATCCTGAATACCGACCTATCCTTCCAACCTACCTCTGATACTGACCTAGTCTCTCAACTCATCCTGAATACCGACCTATCCTTCCAACCTACCTCTGATACTGACCTAGTCTCTCAACTCATCCTGAATACCGACCTATCCTTCCAACCTACCTCTGATACTGACCTAGTCTCTCAACTCATCCTCAATACCGACCTATTCTTCCAACCTACCTCTGATACTGACCTAGTCTCTCAACTCATCCTCAATACCGACCTATTCTTCCAACCTACCTCTGATACTGACCTAGTCTCTCAACTCATCCTCAATACTAACCTATCCTTCCAACCTACCTCTGATACTGACCTAGTCTCTTAACTCATTCTCAATACTGACCTATCCTTAGAACCTACCTCTGATACTGACCTAGTCTCTCAACTCATCCTCAATACTAACCTATCCTTCCAACCTACCTCTGATACTGACCTAGTCTCTCAACTCATCCTGAATACTAACCTATCCTTCCAACCTACCTCTGATACTGACCTAGTCTCTCAACTCATCCTCAATACTAACCTATCCTTCCAACCTAAATCTGATACTGACCTAGTCTCTTAACTCATTCTCAGTACTGACCTATCCTTCCAACCTACCTCTGATACTGACCTAGTCTCTCAACTTATCCTCAATACCAACCTATCCTTCCAACCTACCTCTGATACTGACCTAGTCTCTCAACTTATCCTCAATACTACCCTATCCTTCCAACCCACCTCTGATACTGACCTATCCTTCCCTCCCATCCTACCTGTGATACTGACCTAATCTCTGAACTCATTCTCAATACGGACCTATCCTTCCAACCTACCTCTGATACTGACCTAGTCTTTCAACTCATTCTCAATACTGACCTATTCTTCAATACTGACCTATTCTTCCCATCCTACCTCTGATAATGACCTAGTCTTTCAACTCAACCTCGAAAAAGACCTAACCTTTAACAAACCTCTAATACTGACCTGGCCTCTCAACTCATTCCCAATTCTGACTTAACCCTCCAACCTACCTCAGATACTGACCTAGCCTCTCAATTTATGCCTCCATACTGACCCAACCCTCCAAACCACCTCTGATACTTACCTAACCTCTCAACTCATCCTTAATTCTCACCCAACCTTCCAACTCGGATATTGACCTAGCCTCCCAACTCATCCACATTACTAACCTAACCTTCCAACCTACCTCTGATACTCTCATCTCATTCTCAATACTGACCTAAGCTTCCAACCCACCTCTGATACTAACCTAACCTTCCAAGCTACCTCTGATTCTCTCATCTCATCCTCAATATCGATCCAGCCCCCCAACCCACTTGTGATACTGACCTAATCTACCAACTCACATCCAATACTGACATAACCACTGAAATCATCCTTGATACGCTTAACCTTCCAACCTACCTCCAATATTCACCTAACTTCTCTACCCACCCCAAACACTGACCCAACGTCACAACTCACCTCCAGTATAGCTTTAACCTCCCAATTCACCTCTGATACTGACCCAACCTCCTGACCCACCTCCGCGTCTGTCTCAACTACCTCAAGCTATGTCACTGCCCTAACTACAGAAATGGATCCTTAATGCTTACCTCCCAAATTCCCTCTGATATAGTCCTAACATTCCAACCTACCTCTGATACATACCTAACGACCCAACCCACCTCTGATACTGACCTATTCTCTCAATCTATCCTTGATACTGACTTAAACACCCAACCCACCTCTGATACTGACCTAACCTCCCAACTCCCTTCCAACATTTGTCTAACTTCTACCCAGATGGGGCAAGAGAAACACTCAAGTGCCAGAGGGTCTACAAACCTCTTCTAGACCTACCTGAGGACGAAGGTGCCACCTACCACTGCGGATCCCCCTTCTCCCTCCAATCCGCCATCTTGAGGAGCTCAAGGACTTTTGCCGGATATTGAAGTCCCGCCCCTCCCAGGATCATCTGGACCCGCTGACCTTCTTTGGAGGCCTTCTCCCAGATCCTTATCACCGCCATGAACCAGGTTTGGACCCAGATCCTATGACCTCCACATGCGGCACCAACCATCACCCCACAGTACAAGCTGCTTAGACCATTCACCTTGGGGTCCATCACATTGGTAACATGCGTTGTGTGTGTGTGTGCATTTTGGGGGGCATCTTATTCATTCCACATGGACCCTCCAACACACCTGACCCTTCAACACGCCACAATGGACAGATGTCAACACACATGCATCGTCCCATGCCACGCGGAGAAATGATAAGTCAGCCACATTTCTCAGTCCATGGACACCCTGAGAGGCCCATAGAATGCGTCCAAATAACATGCGTCATCACAAATGGAACAATGTGAATGGGCTCTCAAAGTGGACCTGTCATCAGATATGCCGAGTAATATGTCTCATCCTTCCCGTTGTTTACTACCTCTTACAGAGATCACACATCTCCCCCTGACCATGCTTTTCTCTCCAGAAGGACAGCACCATCTATGTTCAGGCATCATCCAGGGTCACCATCTACTTCCTGGACTGACATCCTGGCTCAGAGATGGCACAATCATAAAAATCCTGGTGCCTGTGCAGTTCTTGACTGTGTTCACAAATGTTTGACACAGATCAGCCCCTGCTACAGCCACTCACCTTGTGATTTGCTACAAAGTTAGAATGTACAGTCTGATCACTGGGGAAGGGGAGACTGAGGAAATGCTTCCTCCTCCTTCTACAAAGTTACAATGTACAGTCTGATCACTGGGGGAGGGGAGACTGAGGAAATGCTTCCTCCTCCTTCTACAAAGTTACAATGTACAGTCTGATCGCTGGAGGAGGGGAGACTGAGGAAATGTCTCTTCCTTCTACAAAGTTACAATGTAAAGTCTGATCACTGGGGGAGGGGAGACCGAGGAAATTACTCCTCCTCCTTCTACAAAGTTACAATGTACAGTCTGATCACTGAGGGAGGGGGGACTGAGGAAATGCCTCTTCCTGCCTGCAGCAGACTTTTGTCATCATCTTATCCTAGGTAAGGTACAATATTGTCACTGGGGAACCAGAGACTGGGGTAATGCTTCCTCCTCCTTGCAGCAGACTGATGACATCATCTCAGCCTAGGCGCAGTCACTGACTGGAGCTGAAGGAAAGCTCTTCTGATCCGGTTGCCGTATATTGTGACAGGCCAGGAATTTAATGACAGGTCCACTTTAATGTTTGGTGGAAGAAGGGCGGAGCCTCCTGCCCATCTGCAGTGAGGAGCAGGAAGGCGGACGTACCCGTGCGATGCTTCTCCCCAAGGCCTGTCGGCATTATTAGTACATCAAACACACACAAAAAGAAGAACAAAAACGAAATGCTAATTATCGGGGGCGGCACATAGAACCTGAGGCTGCAGTCCTGCAAATGAGAGATTAGAGGGGAGGGGAGGAGGAGGAGATTTCTGGACATTGATGACGGCACATAAAACCAGAGGCTGCAGCCCTGCACATGAGAGATTAGGGGGGAGGGGTGGAGGAGATTTCTGGACACCGGGGATGGCACATAAAACCAGAGGCTGCAGCCCTGCACATGAGAGATTAGAGGGGAGGAGATTTCTGGACATCGGGGACGGCACAAAAAAACAGAGGCTGCAGCCCTAGGAATGAGCAATTAGAGGGGAGGAGGAGGAGATTTCTGGACAAGAGAGTAGGGTATGTGGGACAGCATTAGAAGTCAGTTGGGAGGTTAGGTCAGTGTATTGTAAATTACTTCAGAGTGTAGGAAAATGTAGGAGGTGGTTTAGGATTTAGGTTTAGGTTAGGTCAGTATCAGAGGTGGGTTGGAATGTTGAGGCTATATCAGAGGGTAGTTAGGAGGTTAGGTCAGCATCGGAAGTGAGTTGGGAGTTTAGGCAAATATTGGAGGTAGGTTGGAAGGTTAGGTCAGTATCAGAGGCGGGTTGGAATGTTGAGGCTATATCAGAGGGTAGTTAGGAGGTTAGGGCAGTATGGGAAGTGAGTTGGGAGTTTAGGCAAATACTGGATGTAGGTTAATATCAGAGGTGGATTGGAATGTTGAGGATATATCAGAGGGTAGTTAGGAGGTTAGGTCAGTATGGGAAGTGAGTTGGGAGTTTATTGGAGATGGGTTGGAAGGTTAGGTTCGTATCAGAGGTGGATTGGAATGTTAAGGCTATATCAGAGGGTAGTTAGAAGGTTAGGTCAGCATCGGAAGTGAGTTGGGAGTTTAGGCAAATATATTGGAGGTGGATTGGAAGGTTAGGTCAGTATGGGAAGTGAGTTGGGATTGTATTGGAGATGGGTTGGAAGGTTAGGTCAGTATCAGAGGCGAGTTGGAATGTTGAGGCTATATCAGAGGGTAGTAAGGAGGTTAGGTCAGTATCGGACGTGAGTTGGGAGTTTAGGGAAATACTGAAGGTGGGTTGGAAGGTTAGGTCTGTTTCAAGAATGAGGATAGGTCAGTATCAGAGGTGGGTTGGAAGGTTAGGTCAGTATGGGAAGTGAGTTGGGATTGTATTGGAGATGGGTTGGAAGGTTAGGTCAGTATCAGAGGCGAGTTGGAATGTTGAGGCTATATCAGAGGGTAGTAAGGAGGTTAGGTCAGCATCGGACGTGAGTTGGGAGTTTAGGGAAATACTGGAGGTGGGTTGGAAGGTTAGGTCTGTTTCAAGGCTGAGGATAGGTCAGTATCAGAGGTGGGTTGGGAGGTTAGGTCAGTATAAAGGATACATTTCTGTAGTTAGGGCAGTAACATGGGTTGGGGTTGCAGAGACAGACATGGAGGTGGGTTAGGAGGTTAGGCCAGTATTGGAAATAGGTTGGAAGCCTAGAACAAAATCATAGGTGGGTTAGGAAGGTTGGGGAGTTAGGTCAGTATCAGAGATAGGTAGGAATGATACTTCAGTATCAAGGCTGATTTCAGAGGTTATGTCAGTATTGGATGTGAGTTGGGAGGTTATGTCAGTATTGGATGTGAGTTGGGAGGTTATGTCAGTATTGGATGTGAGTTGGGAGGTTAAGTTAGTATCGAGGTTGAGTTGGGAGGTTGGCTCAACATTAGAGGTGAGTTGGTAGATTAGGTCAGTATCACAAGGGAGGGAAAGGAGGTGATCCCTAAAGCCGCACATCTGTGTGGTCCTGTGGAGGTGAACAGAGTGGCAACCTCAGCCTGGACTCCTACCAGGCGTTTCCCCCATGACTAAGCTCCAGGGGGGGGAGGGGGGGTGGAGAGAAACGCGCTGGAAGCCAGGCTTGGTTGGACTCCAGGCTGAGGTTGCCACTCCGTTCACCTAAATAGGACCCCACAGATGTGCGGCATCGGGGATCACTTTCTTTCCCTCCCTCGAGCCATTTTAGGAGCCAGGACAGGCTCCATCCCTTGCCAGCACTCTTAGTAGCAGAAGAACTCACACACCCCACATCTACTGAGCCTGAGCGGCAGACAAAGATATCACAGGTGGTTTGGGAGTTTAGGTCAGTATCGTAAATGAGTGGAGAGGCTAGGTCAGTATCAGAGGTGAGTTGGGAGTTTAGGTCAGTATTGTGGATGAGTGGAGAGGTTAGGTCAGTATCAGAGGTGAGTTGGGAGTTTAGGTCAGTATTGTGGATGAGTGGAGAGGCTAGGTCAGTATCAGAGGTGGGTTGGGAGTTTAGGTCAGTATTGTGGATGAGTGGAGAGGTTAGGTCCGTATCAGAGGTGGGTTGGGAGTTTAGGTCAGTATTGTGGATGAGTGGAGAGGCTAGGTCAGTATCAGAGGTGGGTTGGGAGTTTAGGTCAGTATTGTGGATGAGTGGAGAGGCTAGGTCAGTATCAGAGGTGGGTTGGGAGTTTAGGTCAGTATTGTGGATGAGTGGAGAGGCTAGGTCAGTATCAGAGGTGAGTTGGGAGTTTAGGTCAGTATTGTGGATGAGTGGAGAGGCTAGGTCAGTATCAGAGGTGAGTTGGGAGTTTAGGTCAGTATCGTGAATGAGTGGAAAGGCTAGGTCAGTATCAGAGGTGGTTTGGAAGGATAGGTCAGTATCGAGGATGAGTGGAGAGGTTAGGTCAGTATTGGAGGTGGGTTGGGAGTTTAGGTCAGTAGCTGGGATGAGTGGAGAGGTTCAGTCAGTATCAGATGTAGGGTTGGGAGGTTAGGTCAGTATCGTGGAGGAGTGGAGAGGCTAGGTCAGTATCAGAGGTGGTTTGGAAGGATAGGTCAGTATCGAGGATGAGTGGAGAGGTTAGGTCAGTATTGGAGGTGGGTTGGGAGTTTAGGTCAGTAGCTGGGATGAGTGGAGAGGTTCAGTCAGTATCAGATGTAGGGTTGGGAGGTTAGGTCAGTATCGTGGAGGAGTGGAGAGGCTAGGTCAGTATCAGAGGTGGGTTAGAAGGATAGGTCAGTATCGGGGATGAGTGGAGAGATTAAGTCAGTATCAGGGATTATCTGAGAGTTTAGGTCAATGTAAGAAGTGGGTTGGGAGGTATGGTCAGTATCAGGGATGAGTGGAAAGGTTAGGTCAGAACTGGAGGTGTGTTGGGAGGTTAAGTCAGTACTGGAGGTGGGTTGGGAGGTAAGGTCAGTATCGGGGATGATTGGAGAGGTTGGGTCAGAACTGCAGCTTGGTTGGGAGGTTAGGTCAGTACTGGAGGTGGGTTGGGAGGTTAGGTCAGTACTGAAGGTGGGTTGGGAGGTAAGGTCAGTATCAGGAATGATTGGAGAGGTTAGGTCAGTAATCAACAAAAGACACTCACGTGAGTGCAGACACATAGGTTGCGCACCCCATAAGATGCATAAAAATTGTACGAAGAACCCCCTAGCGGGGCTTTAAAGCAGCCAGTAGATACAAGATGAATAATCAAAACATAATTTTATGGGTACAATAGGTAGTATGTAACAAATGAATTCTGACCTATAGAGTCAGGACATGAACTGGGGTACAATATACGGTAAAAAGTATAAAAAACACAGCGGACAGTGCCCGTAATCGGGAACAATGTGCAATACAATGTATTAGGACAACAGGAGAATATTAAATATTAAAATCCTGATGCGTTTCGACCCTGACTGGATCTTCTTCAGAGGAGAATTATCAACAGTCACAAAATTCTCGATAATGTTAGGTGTTCATGATGAAAAGGATATGGTCCCTCCTGAGTTTATGCCTCCCCAGTACTAGGTCAACTCCTCAAAGAGCGGGCGGTGGGCCAGACATGCCTTGCGAGGAATCATGCATTTTTTACCCCCCACAAAGGGGAGGGAAAAAGGGAGAAACAGGCAGCGTCCGGCACTCACTGCACCCAAGGTGGAGTGGCGGTGATACTAATACTGAAGACCGGAAGAGCTAACCTGGGCTAATTAATCTAGGCTCTTCCGGTCTTCAGAGAGCCTAGATTAATTAGCCCAGGTTAGCTCTTCCGGTCTTCAGTATTAGTATCACCGCCACTCCACCTTGAGTGCAGTGAGTGCCGGACGCTGCCTGTTTCTCCCCTTTTCCCCTCCCCTTTGTGGGGGGTAATAGATGCATGATTCCTCGCAAGGCATGTCTGGCCCACCGCCCGCTCTTTGAGGAGTTGACCTAGTACTGGGGAGGCATAAAACTCAGGAGGGACCATATCCTTTTCATCATGAACACCTAACATTATCGGGAATTTTGTGACTGTTGATAATTATTCTCTGAAGAAGACCCAGTCAGGGTCGAAACGCGTCAGGATTTTAATATTTAATATTCTCCTGTTGTCCTAATACATTGTATTGCACATTGTTCCCGATTACGGGCACTGTCCGCTGTGTTTTTTATACTTTTTACCGTATATTTTACCCCAGTTCATGTCCTGACTCTATAGGTCAGAATTCATTTGTTACATACTACCTTTTGTACCAATAAAATTATGTTTTGATTATTCATCTTGTATCTACTGGCTGCTTTAAAGCCCCGCTAGGGGGTTCTTCGTACAGAGGTTAGGTCAGTATTGTAGGTGGGTTGGGAGGTAAGGTCAGTATCGGGGATTAATGGAGAGGTTAGGTCAATATTGTAGGTGGGTTGGGAAGTTAGGTCAGAACTGAAGGTTGGGTTGGGAGGTAAGGTCAGTATCAGGGATTAATGGAGAGGTTAGGTCAATATTGTAGGTGGGTTGGGAGGTTAGGTCAGAACTGAAGGTGGGTTGGGAGGTAAGGTCAGTACTGGAGGCGGGTTGGGAGGTAAGGTCAGTATCTGGGATTAATGGAAAGATTAGGTCAGTATTGTAGGTGATTTGGGAGGTTAGGTCAGTACTGGAGGCGGGTTGGGAGGTAAGGTCAGTATCTGGGATTAATGGAAAGATTAGGTCAGTATTGTAGGTGGTTTGGGAGGTTAGGTCAGTACTGGAGGCGGGTTGGGAGGTAAGGTCAGTATCGGGGATTAGTGGAGAGGTTAGGACAGTATCAGAGGTGGGTTTGGAGGTTAGGTCAGTACTGGAGGCGGGTTGGGAGGTAAGGTCAGTATCTGCGATTAATGGAAAGATTAGGTCAGTATTGTAGGTGGTTTGGGAGGTAAGGTCAGTACTGGAGGCGGGTTGGGAGGTAAGGTCAGTATCTGGGATTAATGGAAAGATTAGGTCAGTATTGTAGGTGGTTTGGGAGGTTAGGTCAGTACTGGAGGTGGGTTGGGAGGTTAGGTCAGTATTGGGGATTAGTGGAGAGGTTAGGACAGTATCAGAGGTGGGTTTGGAGGTTAGGTCAGTACTGGAGGTGCATGAGACTAGGTCAATGTGGGTTTGGGCAGGTAGGACGATATCATAAGGTAGATAGGATAGTATGCTTGGAATTTTTAGAGCCTGGTTTCAGGGACTAGGACTGGTTTCAGGGACTAAGCAGGGTGTTTATCACATGGCCCGTTATGGGTTAATATCAGGAAAACATGTTGGGAAAGGTGGCTGCCATGACACTGTGTAGCTACTCCTTCCCGAACCCTTCCCCAGGAAGCAGCTGTCAGAGTCAGTAGTGGGGCTTCCTTCCTGTATGCACCTCCTTACATGTGACTGCGAGGACACGTCCCCATTGGCTGCTGATGTCAGCATTTCTCCTCTGTCTGTTGATCGCACATGCGGGGGAATGGCATCAGCGCCGTTTAGTAGGTGTGGGGAATGAAAGGCCTCTCCTATGCACACTACTATGGATGGGGAATACGTGAAATTTATGGGGTGCTCTAAAGCTGACTTATATCACCTCAGGGGAGATCTTTCCCTCACTTCCTGCCCTGGTGACACCTCGATTATCAGGATATACACTCACTGGCCACTTTATTAGGTCCACCTAGCTAGTAGCGGGTTGGACCCCCTTTAATTGGTCCACCTTGCTAGTAGCGGTTTGGACCCCCTTTATTAGGTCCACCTTGCTAGTAGCAAGTTGGACCCCTTTTGCCTTCATTCTTCATGGCATAGATACAAGGTGTTGGAAACATTCCTCATCACGCAGTTGCTGTAGATGTCTGATGCCAATCTCCTGTTCCACCACATGCCAAAGGTGCTCTATTGGATGAGATGTGGTGAGTGTGGAGGCCATTGGAGGACAGGGACCTCATTGTCCAGTGGTGAGATGATTGGAGGACAGGGACCTCATTGTCCAGTGGTGAGATGATTGAAGCTTTGTGACATGGAGAATTATCCTGCTGGAAGGAGCCATCAGAAGATGTGGACACTTTAGTCATAAAGGGATGGACATGGTCAGCAACAATACTCAGGTACCCCATCCCCCACACCATTACACCCCCACCACCAGCCTGAACCGGTGATACCCCATCCCCCACACCATTACACCCCCACCACCAGCCTGAACCGGTGATACCCCATCCCCCACACCATTACACCCCCACCACCAGCCTGAACCGGAGATAGCCCATCCCCCACACCATTACACCCCCACCACCAGCCTGAACCGGTGATACCCCATCCCCCACACCATTACACCCCCACCACCAGCCTGAACCAGTGATATCCCATTCCCCACCAGCCTGAACCAGTGATATCCCATCCTCCACATCATTACACCTCCACCACCATCCTGAACCGGTGGTACCCCATCCCCCACACCATTACACCCCCACCACCATCCTGAACCGGTGGTACCCCATCCCCCACACCATTACACCCCCACCACCAGCCTGAACCGGTGGTACCCCATCCCCCACACCATTACACCCCCACCACCAGCCTGAACCGGTGGTACAAGGCAGGATGGATCCATGCGCCAAATTCTGACCCCACCATCTGAATGTCGGAGCTGAAATCTAGACTCATCAGACCAGACAACGTTTTTCCAATCTTCTATTGTCCAATTTTGGTGATCCTGTGCCAATTGCAGCCTCAGTTTCCTGTTCTTAGCTAACAGGAGTGGCGCCCGGTGAGGTTTTCTGCTTCTGTAGCCCATCTGCTTCAAGGTTGGATGTGTTGTGCGTTCAGAGATGGTACTCTGCATACTTTGGGTGTAACGAGTGGTTATTTGAGTTACTGTTGTCTTTCTATCATGTGGAACCAGTCTGCCCATTCTCCTCTGACCTCAACAAGGCATTTTCCTCCACACAACTGCCGCTCACTGGATATTTTCTCTTTTTCCAACCATTCTCTGTAATCCCGAGAGATGGTTGTGTGTGAAAATCCCAGAAATTCTCAGACCAGCCCGTCTGCCACCAACAACCACGTTCAAAGCCACTTCAATCCCCTTTCTTCCCCATTCTGATGTTCGGTTTGAGCTTCAGCAAGTCGTCTTCACCACGTCTAGATGCCTAAATGCATTGAGTTGCTGCCGTGTGATTGGCTGATTAGCAATTTCTGTTACCGAGCAGCTGAACAAGTGTACCTAATAAAGTGGACAATGAGTGTATCCCGGATGATACACGGTCAGTATAACCCTCCCCCCGCTCTACCAAATTGTAAACAATGTAATAACAAATGACAACATTTTCAGGACATCGTGTTTCCTTCTCATTAACATTTCAAAGATTTGCAACATTTCCAGACATAAAGGTCTCTTTCTTCATAACATTTAAAGGCCAACGCATGGCGGAGAGACCGACACATTTTCATGGTGACATGCTGCAACCTCTGATAATGACCTAACCTCCTGACACACTTCACCTCTGATAATGACCTAACCTCCTGACACACCTCACCTCTGATACTGACCTAACCTCCTGACACACCTCACCTCTGATAATGACCTAACCTCCTGACACACCTCATCTCTGATACTGACCTAACCTCCTGACACACCTCACCTCTGATACTGACCTAACCTCCTGACACACTTCACCTCTGATAATGACCTCCCTTCCTGACACACCTCACCTCTGATACTGACCTAACCTCCTGACACACCTCACCTCTGATAATGACCTAACCTCCTGACACACCTCACCTCTGATAATGACCTAACCTCCTGACACACCTCACCTCTGATACTGACCTAACCTCCTGACACACCTCACCTCTGATACTGACCTAACCTCCTGACACACCTCACCTCTGACACTGACCTCACCTCCTGACACACCTCACCTCTGATAATGACCTAACTTCCTGACACACCTCACCTCGGATAATGACCTCACCTCCTGACACACCTCACCTCTGAAACTGACCTAACCTCCTGACACACCTCACCTCTGATAATGACCTAACCTCCTGACACACCTCACCTCTGATAATGACCTAACCTCCTGACACACCTCACCTCTGATAATGACCTAACCTCCTGACACACCTCACCTCTGATAATGACCTAACCTCCTGACACACCTCACCTCTGATAATGACCTAACCTCCTGACACACTTCACCTCTGATAATGACCTCCCCTCCTGACACACCTCACCTCTGATACTGACCTAACCTCCTGACACACCTCACCTCTGATAATGACCTAACCTCCTGACACACCTCACCTCTGATAATGACCAAACCTCCTGACACACCTCACCTCTGATACTGACCTAACCTCCTGACACACTTCACCTCTGATAATGACCTCCCTTCCTGACACACCTCACCTCTGATACTGACCTAACCTCCTGACACACCTCACCTCTGATAATGACCTAACCTCCTGACACACCTCACCTCTGATAATGACCTAACCTCCTGACACACTTCACCTCTGATACTGACCTAACCTCCTGACACACCTCACCTCTGATACTGACCAAACCTCCTGACACTCCTCACCTCTGATACTGACCTAACCTCCTGACACACTTCACCTCTGATACTGACCTAACCTCCTGACACACCTCACCTCTGACACTGACCTCACCTCCTGACACACCTCACCTCTGATAATGACCTAACTTCCTGACACACCTCACCTCGGATAATGACCTAACCTCCTGACACACCTCACCTCTGATAATGACCTCACCTCCTGACACACCTCACCTCTGAAACTGACCTAACCTCCTGACACACCTCACCTCTGATAATGACCTAACCTCCTGACACACCTCACCTCTGATAATGACCTAACCTCCTGACACACCTCACCTCTGATAATGACCTAACCTCCTGACACACCTCACCTCTGATAATGACCTCCCCTCCTGACACACCTCACCTCTGATACTGACCTAACCTCCTGACACACCTCCCCTCTGATAATGACCTAACCTCCTGACACACCTCACCTCTGATATTGACCTAACCTCCTGACACACTTCACCTCTGATACTGACCTAACCTCCTGACACACCTCACCTCTGATACTGACCAAACCTCCTGACACTCCTCACCTCTGATACTGACCTAACCTCCTGACACACTTCACCTCTGATACTGACCTAACCTCCTGACACACCTCACCTCTGACACTGACCTCACCTCCTGACACACCTCACCTCTGATAATGACCTAACCTCCTGACACACCTCACCTCTGATAATGACCTAACCTCCTGACACACCTCACCTCTGATAATGACCTCACCTCCTGACACACCTCACCTCTGAAACTGACCTAACCTCCTGACACACCTCACCTCTGATACTGACCTAACCTCCTGACACACCTCACCTCTGATAATGACCTAACCTCCTGACACACCTCACCTCTGATAATGACCAAACCTCCTGACACACCTCACCTCTGATACTGACCTAACCTCCTGACACACCTCACCTCTGATAATGACCTAACCTCCTGACACACCTCACCTCTGCTACTGACCTAACCTCCTGACACACCTCACCTCTGATAATGACCTCCCCTCCTGACACACCTCACCTCTGCTACTGACCTAACCTCCTGACACACCTCACCTCTGATAATGACCTCACCTCCTGACACACCTCACCTCTGAAACTGACCTAACCTCCTGACACACCTCACCTCTGATACTGACCTCACCTCCTGACACACCTCACCTCTGAAACTGACCTAACCTCCTGACACACCTCACCTCTGATACTGACCTAACCTCCTGACACACCTCACCTCTGATACTGACCTAACCTCCTGACACACCTCACCTCTGATAATGACCAAACCTCCTGACACACCTCACCTCTGATACTGACCTAACCTCCTGACACACCTCCCCGCTGATAATGACCTAACCTCCTGACACACCTCACCTCTGCTACTGACCTAACCTCCTGACACACCTCACCTCTGATACTGACCTAACCTCCTGACACACCTCACCTCTGATACTGACCAAACCTCCTGACACACCTCACCTCTGATAATGACCTAACCTCCTGACACACCTCACCTCTGATAATGACCTAACCTCCTGACACACCTCACCTCTGATACTGACCTAACCTCCTGACACACCTCACCTCTGATACTGACCTAACCTCCTGACACACCTCCCCTCTGATAATGACCTAACCTCCTGACACACCTCACCTCTGCTACTGACCTAACCTCCTGACACACCTCACCTCTGATACTGACCTAACCTCCTGACACACCTCACCTCTGATACTGACCTAACCTCCTGACACACCTCACCTCTGATAATGACCAAACCTCCTGACACACCTCACCTCTGATACTGACCTAACCTCCTGACACACCTCACCTCTGATACTGACCTAACTTCCTGACACACCTCACCTCTGATAATGACCTAACCTCCTGACACACCTCACCTCTGATAATGACCTAACCTCCTGACACACCTCACCTCTGATACTGACCTAACCTCCTGACACACCTCACCTCTGATAATGACCTAACCTCCTGACACACCTCACCTCTGATAATGACCTAACCTCCTGACACACCTCACCTCTGATACTGACCTAACCTCCTGACACACCTCACCTCTGATACTGACCTAACCTCCTGACACACCTCCCCTCTGATAATGACCTAACCTCCTGACACACCTCACCTCTGCTACTGACCTAACCTCCTGACACACCTCACCTCTGATACTGACCTAACCTCCTGACACACCTCACCTCTGATACTGACCTAACCTCCTGACACACCTCACCTCTGATAATGACCTAACCTCCTGACACACCTCACCTCTGATAATGACCTAACCTCCTGACACACCTCACCTCTGATACTGACCTAACCTCCTGACACACCTAACCTCTGATAATGACCTAACCTCCTGACACACCTCACCTCTGATACTGACCTAACCTCCTGACACACCTCACCTCTGATACTGACCTAACTTCCTGACACACCTCACCTCTGCTACTGACCCAACCTCCTGACACACCTCACCTCTGATAATGGCCTAACTTCCTGACACACCTCACCTCTGCTACTGACCCAACCTCCTGTCACACCTCACCTCTGATACTGACCTAACCTCCTGACACACCTCACCTCTGATACTGACCTAACCTCCTGACACACCTCACCTCTGACACTGACCTCACCTCCTGACACACCTCACCTCTGATAATGACCTAACCTCCTGACACACCTCACCTCTGATAATGACCTAACCTCCTGACACACCTCACCTCTGATAATGACCTCACCTCCTGACACACCTCACCTCTGAAACTGACCTAACCTCCTGACACACCTCACCTCTGATACTGACCTAACCTCCTGACACACCTCATCTCTGATACTGACCTAACCTCCTGACACACCTCACCTCTGATACTGACCTAACCTCCTGACACACTTCACCTCTGATACTGACCTAACCTCCTGACACACCTCATCTCTGATACCGACCTAACCTCCTGACACACCTCATCTCTGATACTGACCTAACCTCCTGACACACCTCACCTCTGATACTGACCTAACCTCCTGACACACCTCACCTCTGATACCGACCTAACCTCCTGACACACCTCACCTCTGATACTGACCTAACCTCCTGACACAACTCACCTCTGATAATGACCTAACCTCCTGACACTCCTCACCTCTGATACTGACCAAACCTCCTGACACTCCTCACCTCTGATAATGACCTAACCTCCTGACACACCTCACCTCTGATACTGACCTAACCTCCTGACACACTTCACCTCTGATACTGACCTAACCTCCTGACACACCTCACCTCTGATACTGACCAAACCTCCTGACACTCCTCACCTCTGATACTGACCTAACCTCCTGACACACTTCACCTCTGATACTGACCTAACCTCCTGACACACCTCACCTCTGACACTGACCTCACCTCCTGACACACCTCACCTCTGATAATGACCTAACCTCCTGACACACCTCACCTCTGATAATGACCTAACCTCCTGACACACCTCACCTCTGATAATGACCTCACCTCCTGACACACCTCACCTCTGATACTGACCTAACCTCCTGACACACCTCACCTCTGATAATGACCAAACCTCCTGACACACCTCACCTCTGATACTGACCAAACCTCCTGACACTCCTCACCTCTGATAATGACCTAACCTCCTGACACACCTCACCTCTGATACTGACCTAACCTCCTGACACACCTCACCTCTGATACTGACCTAACCTCCTGACACACTTCACCTCTGATACTGACCTAACCTCCTGACACACCTCACCTCTGATACTGACCAAACCTCCTGACACTCCTCACCTCTGATACTGACCTAACCTCCTGACACACTTCACCTCTGATACTGACCTAACCTCCTGACACACCTCACCTCTGACACTGACCTCACCTCCTGACACACCTCACCTCTGATAATGACCTAACCTCCTGACACACCTCACCTCTGATAATGACCTAACCTCCTGACACACCTCACCTCTGATAATGACCTCACCTCCTGACACACCTCACCTCTGAAACTGACCTAACCTCCTGACACACCTCACCTCTGATACTGACCTAACCTCCTGACACACCTCACCTCTGATACTGACCTAACCTCCTGACACACCTCACCTCTGATAATGACCAAACCTCCTGACACACCTCACCTCTGATACTGACCTAACCTCCTGACACACCTCACCTCTGATAATGACCTAACCTCCTGACACACCTCACCTCTGCTACTGACCTAACCTCCTGACACACCTCACCTCTGATACTGACCTCACCTCCTGACACACCTCACCTCTGAAACTGACCTAACCTCCTGACACACCTCACCTCTGATACTGACCTAACCTCCTGACACACCTCACCTCTGATACTGACCCAACCTTCTGACACACCTCACCTCTGATACTGACCTAACCTCCTGACACACCTCATCTCTGATACTGACCTAACCTCCTGACACACCTCATCTCTGATACTGACCTAACCTCCTGACACACCTCACCTCTGATACTGACCTAACCTCCTGACACACCTCACCTCTGATAATGACCAAACCTCCTGACACACCTCACCTCTGATACTGACCTAACCTCCTGACACACCTCACCTCTGATAATGACCTAACCTCCTGACACACCTCACCTCTGCTACTGACCTAACCTCCTGACACACCTCACCTCTGATACTGACCTAACCTCCTGACACACCTCACCTCTGATACTGACCTAACCTCCTGACACACCTCACCTCTGATAATGACCAAACCTCCTGACACACCTCACCTCTGATACTGACCTAACCTCCTGACACACCTCCCCTCTGATAATGACCTAACCTCCTGACACACCTCACCTCTGCTACTGACCTAACCTCCTGACACACCTCACCTCTGATACTGACCTAACCTCCTGACACACCTCACCTCTGATACTGACCTAACTTCCTGACACACCTCACCTCTGCTACTGACCCAACCGCCTGACACACCTCACCTCTGATAATGGCCTAACTTCCTGACACACCTCACCTCTGCTACTGACCCAACCTCCTGACACACCTCCCCTCTGATAATGACCTAACCTCCTGACACACCTCACCTCTGCTACTGACCTAACCTCCTGACACACCTCACCTCTGATACTGACCTAACCTCCTGACACACCTCACCTCTGATACTGACCTAACTTCCTGACACACCTCACCTCTGCTACTGACCCAACCGCCTGACACACCTCACCTCTGATAATGGCCTAACTTCCTGACACACCTCACCTCTGCTACTGACCCAACCTCCTGACACACCTCCCCTCTGATAATGACCCAACCTCCTGACACACCTCCCCTCTGCTACTGACCTAACCTCCTGACACACCTCACCTCTGATACTGACCTAACCTCCTGACACACCTCACCTCTGATACTGACCTAACCTCCTGACACACCTCACCTCTGATAATGACCTAACCTCCTGACACACCTCACCTCTGATAATGACCTAACCTCCTGACACACCTCCCCTCTGATAATGACCTAACCTCCTGACACACCTCACCTCTGCTACTGACCTAACCTCCTGACACACCTCACCTCTGATACTGACCTAACCTCCTGACACACTCACCTCTGATACTGACCTAACCTCCTGACACACCTCACCTCTGATAATGACCTAACCTCCTGACACACCTCACCTCTGATAATGACCTAACCTCCTGACACACCTCACCTCTGATACTGACCTAACCTCCTGACACACCTCACCTCTGATACTGACCTAACCTCCTGACACACCTCACCTCTGATACTGACCTAACCTCCTGACACACCTCACCTCTGATACTGACCTAACCTCCTGACACACCTCACCTCTGATACTGACCTAACCTCCTGACACACCTCACCTCTGATAATGACCTAACCTCCTGACACACCTCACCTCTGATACTGACCTAACCTCCTGACACACCTCACCTCTGATACTGACCTAACTTCCTGACACACCTCACCTCTGCTACTGACCCAACCTCCTGACACACCTCACCTCTGATAATGGCCTAACTTCCTGACACACCTCACCTCTGCTACTGACCCAACCTCCTGACACACCTCACCTCTGATAATGGCCTAACTTCCTGACACACCTCACCTCTGCTACTGACCCAACCTCCTGTCACACCTCACCTCTGATACTGACCTAACCTCCTGACACACCTCACCTCTGATACTGACCTAACCTCCTGACACACCTCACCTCTGACACTGACCTCACCTCCTGACACACCTCACCTCCGATACCGACCTAACCTCCTGACACACCTCACCTCTGATAATGACCTAACCTCCTGACACACCTCACCTCTGATAATGACCTAACCTCCTGACACACTTCACCTCTGATACTGATCTAACCTCCTGACACACCTCACCTCTGATACTGACCTAACCTCCTGACACACCTCATCTCTGATACTGACCTAACCTCCTGACACACCTCATCTCTGATACTGACCTAACCTCCTGACACACCTCACCTCTGATACTGACCTAACCTCCTGACACACCTCATCTCTGATACTGACCTAACCTCCTGACACACCTCACCTCTGATACTGACCTAACCTCCTGACACACCTCACCTCTGATACTGACCTAACCTCCTGACACACCTCATCTCTGATACTGACCTAACCTCCTGACACACCTCACCTCTGATACTGACCTAACCTCCTGACACACCTCACCTCTGATAATGACCTAACCTCCTGACACACCTCACCTCTGATACTGACCTAACCCCCTGACACACCTCACCTCTGATACTGACCTAACCCCCTGACACACCTCACCTCTGATAATGACCAAACCTCCTGACACACCTCACCTCTGATACTGACCTAACCTCCTGACACACCTCACCTCTGATACTGACCTAACCCCCGACACACCTCACCTCTGATACTGACCTAACCTCCCGACACACCTCATCTCCGATACTGACCTAACCTCCCGACACACCTCACCTCCGATACCGACCTAACCTCCCGACACACCTCACCTCTGATACTGACCTAACCTCCTGACACACCTCATCTCTGATAATGACCTAACCTCCTGACACACCTCACCTCTGATACTGACCTAACCTCCTGACACACCTCACCTCTGATACTGACCTAACCTCCTGACACACCTCACCTCTGATACTGACCCAACCTCCTGACACACCTCACCTCTGATACTGACCCAACCTCCTGACACACCTCACCTCTGATACTGACCCAACCTCCGGACACACCTCATCTCTGATAATGACCTAACCTCCTGACACACCTCACCTCTGATACTGACCTAACCTCCTGACACATCTCACCTCTGATACTGACCTAACCTCCTGACACACCTCACCTCTGATACTGACCTAACCTCCTGACACACCTCACCTCTGATACTGACCTAACCTCCTGACATACCTCACCTCTGATACTAACCTAACCTCTTGACACACCTCACCTCTGATACTGACCTAACCTCCTGACACATCTCACCTCTGATACTGACCTAACCTCCTGACACACCTCACCTCTGATACTGACCAAACCTCCTGACACACCTCATCTCTGATACTGACCAAACCTCCTGACACACCTCACCTCTGATACTGACCAAACCTCCTGACACACCTCACCTCTGATACTGACCAAACCTCCTGACACACCTCACCTCTGATACTGACCTAACCTCCTGACACACCTCACCTCTGATACTGACCAAACCTCCTGACACACCTCACCTCTGATACTGACCAAACCTCCTGACACACCTCACCTCTGATACTGACCAAACCTCCTGACACACCTCACCTCTGATACTGACCTAACCTCCTGACACACCTCACCTCTGATAATGACCTAACCTCCTGACACACCTCACCTCTGATACTGACCCAACCTCCTGACACACCTCACCTCTGATACTGACCTAACCTCCTGACACACCTCACCTCTGATAATGACCTAACCTCCTGACACACCTCACCTCTGATAATGACCTAACCTCCTGACACACCTCACCTCTAAAACTGACCTCATCTCCTGACACACCTCACCTCTGATACTGACCTAACCTCCTGACACACCTCACCTCTTATACTGACCTAACCTCCTGACACACCTCACCTCTGATACTGACCTAACCTCCTGACACACCTCACCTCTGATACTGACCTAACCTCCTGACATACCTCACCTCTGATACTGACCTAACCTCCTGACACACCTCATCTCTGATACTGACCTAACTTCCTGACACACCTCATCTTTGATACTGACCTAACCTCCTGACACATCTCACCTCTGATACTGACCTAACCTCCTGACACACCTCACCTCTGATACTGACCTAACCTCCTGACACACCTCATCTCTGATACTGACCTAACCTCCTGACACACCTCATCTCTGATACTGACCTAACCTCCTGACACACCTCCCCTCTGATAATGACCTAACCTCCTGACACAACTCACCTCTGATAATGACCTAACCTCCTGACACACCTCACCTCTGATACTGACCTAACCTCCTGACACACCTCACCTCTGATACTGACCTAACCCCCTGACACACCTCACCTCTGATACTGACCTAACCTCCTGACACACCCCACCTCTGATACTGACCTAACCTCCTGACACACCTCACCTCTGATACTGACCTAACCTCCTGACACACCTCACCTCTGATACTGACCTAACCTCCTGACACACCTCACCTCTGATACTGACCTAACCTCCTGACACACCTCACCTCTGATAATGACCAAACCTCCTGACACACCTCACCTCTGATACCGACCTAACCTCCTGACACACCTCACCTCTGATACCGACCTAACCTCCTGACACACCTCACCTCTGATACCGTCCTAACCTCCTGATACACCTCACCTCTGATAATGACCTAACCTCGCGACATACCTCACCTCTGATACTGACCTAACCTCCTGACACACCTCACCTCTGATACTGACCTAACCTCCTGACAAACCTCACCTCTGATACTCACCAAACCTCCTGACACACCTCACCTCTGATAATGACCTAACGTCCTGACACACCTCACCTCTGATAATGACCTAACCTCCTGACACACCTCACCTCTGATACTGACCTAACCTCCTGACACACCTCACCTCTGATACTGACCTAACCTCCTGACACACCTCCCCTCTGATAATGACCTAACCTCCTGACACAACTCACCTCTGATAATGACCTAACCTCCTGACACACCTCACCTCTGATACTGACCTAACCTCCTGACACACCTCACCTCTGATACTGACCTAACCTCCTGACACACCTCCCCTCTGATAATGACCTAACCTCCTGACACACCTCACCTCTGATACTGACCAAACCTCCTGACACACCTCACCTCTGATACTGACCTAACCTCCTGACACACCTCACCTCTGATACTGACCTAACCCCCTGACACACCTCACCTCTGATACTGACCTAACCTCCTGACACACCCCACCTCTGATACTGACCTAACCTCCTGACACACCTCACCTCTGATACTGACCTAACCTCCTGACACACCTCACCTCTGATACTGACCTAACCTCCTGACATACCTCACCTCTGATACTAACCTAACCTCTTGACACACCTCACCTCTGATACTGACCTAACCTCCTGACACATCTCACCTCTGATACTGACCTAACCTCCTGACACACCTCACCTCTGATACTGACCAAACCTCCTGACACACCTCATCTCTGATACTGACCAAACCTCCTGACACACCTCACCTCTGATACTGACCAAACCTCCTGACACACCTCACCTCTGATACTGACCAAACCTCCTGACACACCTCACCTCTGATACTGACCTAACCTCCTGACACACCTCACCTCTGATACTGACCAAACCTCCTGACACACCTCACCTCTGATACTGACCAAACCTCCTGACACACCTCACCTCTGATACTGACCAAACCTCCTGACACACCTCACCTCTGATACTGACCTAACCTCCTGACACACCTCACCTCTGATAATGACCTAACCTCCTGACACACCTCACCTCTGATACTGACCCAACCTCCTGACACACCTCACCTCTGATACTGACCTAACCTCCTGACACACCTCACCTCTGATAATGACCTAACCTCCTGACACACCTCACCTCTGATAATGACCTAACCTCCTGACACACCTCACCTCTGATAATGACCTAACCTCCTGACACACCTCACCTCTAAAACTGACCTCATCTCCTGACACACCTCACCTCTGATACTGACCTAACCTCCTGACACACCTCACCTCTTATACTGACCTAACCTCCTGACACACCTCACCTCTGATACTGACCTAACCTCCTGACACACCTCACCTCTGATACTGACCTAACCTCCTGACATACCTCACCTCTGATACTGACCTAACCTCCTGACACACCTCATCTCTGATACTGACCTAACTTCCTGACACACCTCATCTTTGATACTGACCTAACCTCCTGACACACCTCATCTCTGATACTGACCTAACCTCCTGACACACCTCATCTCTGATACTGACCTAACCTCCTGACACACCTCATCTCTGATACTGACCTAACCTCCTGACACACCTCATCTCTGATACTGACCTAACCTCCTGACACACCTCCCCTCTGATAATGACCTAACCTCCTGACACAACTCACCTCTGATAATGACCTAACCTCCTGACACACCTCACCTCTGATACTGACCTAACCTCCTGACACACCTCACCTCTGATACTGACCTAACCCCCTGACACACCTCACCTCTGATACTGACCTAACCTCCTGACACACCCCACCTCTGATACTGACCTAACCTCCTGACACACCTCACCTCTGATACTGACCTAACCTCCTGACACACCTCACCTCTGATACTGACCTAACCTCCTGACACACCTCACCTCTGATACTGACCTAACCTCCTGACACACCTCACCTCTGATAATGACCAAACCTCCTGACACACCTCACCTCTGATACCGACCTAACCTCCTGACACACCTCACCTCTGATACCGACCCAACCTCCTGACACACCTCACCTCTGATACCGTCCTAACCTCCTGATACACCTCACCTCTGATAATGACCTAACCTCGCGACATACCTCACCTCTGATACTGACCTAACCTCCTGACACACCTCACCTCTGATACTGACCTAACCTCCTGACAAACCTCACCTCTGATACTCACCAAACCTCCTGACACACCTCACCTCTGATAATGACCTAACGTCCTGACACACCTCACCTCTGATAATGACCTAACCTCCTGACACACCTCACCTCTGATACTGACCTAACCTCCTGACACACCTCACCTCTGATACTGACCTAACCTCCTGACACACCTCCCCTCTGATAATGACCTAACCTCCTGACACAACTCACCTCTGATAATGACCTAACCTCCTGACACACCTCACCTCTGATACTGACCTAACCTCCTGACACACCTCACCTCTGATACTGACCTAACCTCCTGACACACCTCCCCTCTGATAATGACCTAACCTCCTGACACACCTCACCTCTGATACTGACCAAACCTCCTGACACACCTCACCTCTGATAATGACCTAACCTCCTGACACACCTCATCTCTGATACTGACCCAACCTCCTGACACTGACCTAACCTCCTGACACAACGCACCTCTGATACTGACCTAACCTCCTGACACACCTCACCTCTGATAATGACCTAACCTAACTGCAGCAAGCCGTCTTCACCACGTCTAGATGCCTAAATGTATTAAGTTGCTGCTGTGTGATTGGCTGATTAGAAATTTGTGTTACCAAGCAGTTGAACAGGTGTACCTAATATGGTGGATAATGAGTATATATGTCTTATCCCAAATGATATACAGTCAGTACAACCCTCCCCCGCTCTACTGAATTGTAAACAATGTAATAACAAATGACAACATTTTCAGGACATCAGGTTTCCTTCTCATTAACATTTCAAAGATTTGCAACATTTCCAGACATAAAGGTCTCTTTCTTCATAACATTTAAAGGCCAACGCATGGCGGAGAGACCGACACATTTTCATGGTGACATGCTGCAACCTCTGATACTGACCTAACCTCCTGACACACCTCATCTCTGATACTGACCTAACCTCCTGACACACTTCACCTCTGATACTGACCTAACCTCCTGACACACCTCACCTCTGATAATGACCTAACCTCCTGACACACCTCACCTCTGATAATGACCTAAGCTTCTGACACACCTCACCTCTGACACTGACCTAACCTCCTGACACACCTCACCTCTGATACTGGCCTAACCTGACACATCTCACCTCTGTCCCAACTACCTTAACCCTAACTACAGAAATGTATCCTTGATGCTGACCTAACCTCCCCACTCCTTTCTGACATAGTCCCAGCACTCATACTCATCTCTGACACTGACCTATCCTCCCAATTCTTCCTCAATACTGACTTTAAACAATCAACCCACCTCTGATCCTGACCTAACCTCCCAAATCCCCTCTGATATAGCACTAACATTCCAACTAATCTCTGACACTAACCTCCCAATTCTTCCTCAATACTGACCTAACCTCCCAACCCACCTCCAATATTTGTCTAACCTCTACCCAGATTTGACAAGAGAAACACTCAAGTGCCAGAGGGTCTCCAAACCTCTTCTAGATTTACTTTGTGTCACCTACCACTGGGGATCCTCCGATCTGCCATACTGCACTATCCTGAGGAACTTAAGGACTTTTGACAGATATTAGATATTCAAGTCCCGCTACTCCCAGGATCATCTGATCGTATAGACCTGTTAGCTTTCTGAATGATTATACATGCACATATGAAGTTCCTTCCTTGTACACATATGAAGGACCTTCTTCATACACATATGAAGGACCTTCTTCATACACATATGAAGGTTCTTCTTTGTACACATGAATGTTCTTTCTCGTACACATATGAAGGTCTTTCCTCATACACATATGAAGGTCCTTCATCATACACATATGAAGTTCTTTCCTCTTACACATATAAAGGACCTTCCTTGTACACATATGAAGGTCCTTCCTTGTACACATATGAAGGTCCTTCCTCACACACATACTTTATAAAGGGCCTTCCTTGTACACATATGAGGGTCCTTCCTAATAGACATATGGAGGTCCTTCCTCGTACACATATGAAGGTCCTTCCTCATACACACATGAAGGTCTTGCCTCATACACACATGAAGGTTCTCCTTGTACACATATGAAGGTCCTTCCTCGTACACATACTTTATAAAGGGCCTTCCTTGTACACATATGAGGGTCCTTTATAATAGACATATTGAGGTTCTTCCTCGTACACATATGAAGGTCCTTCCTCATACACACATGAAGGTCTTGCCTCATACACACATGAAGGTTCTCATTGTACACATATGAAGGTCCTTCCTCGTACACATATGAAGGTCCTTCCTCATACACACATGAAGGTCTTGTCTCATACACACATGAAGGTTCTCATTGTACACATATGAAGGTCCTTCCTCGTACACATATGAAGGTCCTTCCTCATACGCACATTAAGGTCTTGCCTCATACACACATGAAGGTTCCTCATTGTACACATATGAAGGTCCTTCCTCGTACACATATGAAGGTCCTTCCTCATACACATATGAAGGTCTTGTCTCATACACACATGAAGGTTCTCATTGTAGACATATGAAGGTCCTTCCTCGTACACATATGAAGGTCCTTCCTCATACACACATTAAGGTCTTGCCTCATACACACATGAAGGTTCCTCATTGTACACATATGAAGGTCCTTCCTCGTACACATACAAAGGTCCTTCCTTGTACACATATGAAGGTCCTTTCTAATAGACATATATGAAGGTCCTTCCTCGTACACATATGAAGGTCCTTTCTCATACACATATGAAGGTCCTTCCTTTCTTGTACACATTTTCCTGATTTTGTCTTCAATTTATGTTTTTATAGTTTTGATCCAAATGACTGGGTGTAATACGATTAACATAATTCATCAGATTTATGACACAGAAATTGATCTTCAGATAAAACGAGAAATTTTGACTCATAAGATCTGATATTTCCAGCAACAGAAAAAATGGAGTTCTGGAGCACAACGCCTATAAATTGCATTATCTTGCTTCTATTCCCCTATATGTGAGACCGACAAACCTGTAATCGGTTATAAATTATGAGCAGATCTCATTTACAGTCCTGTCCTTGAGCTGGCTGGGGTTTAGCTGCAGTAAAATTAACTTCATTGAAAGTATCTCCATTTCCATCTGCTGCCCAGAGATTTGTATAAACAATCTATTGTTACACCGCCGGAGAGAAAAGGGCACGACTTCAGGAAGAGGTTTTTTTCTTATACTCAGAAGGTTCCAAAATGTTTTCAATTCCTATCCAAATACACTCAATAATGAGGCTCCAGACCCACAAGAAGGAAAGACCCGCAAGGTTCCTATTTAGAGTTCTGGACCCACAAGAAGAGACCTCTGAGTTCCTATATAGAGCTCAAGACCAACAAGAAGAAGAGACCTCTGAGGTTCCTACATAGAGCTCCAGACACAGGTGAAGAGGAGACCTGTGAGGTTCTTATATAGAGCTCCAGACACAGGTGAGGAGACCGAGGGGTTCTTCTAAGGAGCTCCAGACACAGGTAAGGAGGAGACCTTAGGGGTTCTACTATAGAGTTCCAGACACAGGTGAAAAGGAGACCTGTAAGGTTCTTATATAGAGCTCCAGACACAGATGAAGAGGAGACCCGAGGTGTTCTTCTATGGAGCTTCAGACACAGGTAAAGAGGAGACCTGAGGGGTTCTTACATGGAGCTCCAGACACAGGTGAAGAGGAGACCTGAGGGGTTTTTCTATAGAGCTCCAAACACAGGTGAAGAGGAGACCCGTAAGGTTCTTATATAGAGCTCCAGACACAGATGAGGAGGAGACCTGTGAGGTTCCTTTATAGAGCTTCTTACACAGGTGAAGAGAAGACCTGTGAGGTTCCTATATTGAGCTCCAGACACAGGTGAAGAGAAGACCTGTGAGGTTCCTATATGGAGCTCCAGACAAAGGTGAAGAGAAGACTCGTGAAGTTCCTATAATGAACTCCAGACGCAGGTGAAAAGGAGACCCGTGAGAGCTTTATAAAGAACTCTGGACACAGGTAAAGAGAAGACTTGTGATGTTCCTATATAGAGCTCCAGACAAAGTTGAAGAGGAGACCTGTGAGGTTGTTATACAGAACTCCAGACACAGTTGACAAGGAGACCTGAGGAGTTCCTATATGGTGCTCCAGACACAGGTGAAGGTCCGGTACCATTTTCCGGACACAAGTGAAGAGGAAAACTGTGAAGTTCTGATAAAGAACTCCAGACACAGATGAAGGTCCAGTCCATTTTCCGGTCACAGTTGAAGAGGATATCTGTGAGGTTCAGACACAGATGAAGAAGAGACTTGAGGGGTTCCTATGTGGAGCTCCAGACACAGGTGAAGGTCTGGTTCCGTTCTCTGGACACAGATGAAGAGGAGACCCGTGAGGTTCTTATATAGAACTCCAGACACAGGTGAAGGTCTGGTCCCTTTCTTCGGACACAAGTGAAGAGGAGACCTGAGGATGTTCCTATATGGAGCTCCAGACACAGGTGAAGAGGAGACCTGAGGATGTTCCTATATGGAGCTCCAGACACAGGTGAAGAGGAGACCTGTGAGGTTTTTACATAGAGCTTCAGACACAGGTAAAGGGCTGGTCCCATTCCCAGACACAGATGAAGAGAAGATCTGTGAGGTTCCTATAAGAAACTTCAGACACAGGTGAAGAGAAGACCTGTGAGGTTCTTCTATGGAGCTCCAGACACAGGTGAAGAGGAGACCTGTGAGGTTCCTAAATGGAGCTCCAGACACAGGTGAAGAGGAGACCTGTGAGGTTTTTACATAGAGCTTCAGACACAGGTAAAGGGCTGGTCCCATTCCCAGACACAGATGAAGAGAAGATCTGTGAGGTTCCTATAAGAAACTTCAGACACAGGTGAAGAGAAGACCTGTGAGGTTCTTCTATGGAGCTCCAGACACAGGTGAAGAGGAGACCTGTGAGGTTCTTATATAGAGCTCCAGACACAGGTGAGGAGACCGAGGGGTTCTTCTAAGGAGCTCCAGACACAGGTAAGGAGGAGACCTTAGGGGTTCTACTATAGAGTTCCAGACACAGGTGAAAAGGAGACCTGTAAGGTTCTTATATAGAGCTCCAGACACAGATGAAGAGGAGACCCGAGGTGTTCTTCTATGGAGCTTCAGACACAGGTAAAGAGGAGACCTGAGGGGTTCTTCTATGGAGCTCCAGACACAGGTGAAGAGGAGACCTGAGGGGTTCTTACATGGAGCTCCAGACACAGGTGAAGAGGAGACCTGAGGGGTTTTTCTATAGAGCTCCAAACACAGGTGAAGAGGAGACCCGTAAGGTTCTTATATAGAGCTCCAGACACAGATGAGGAGGAGACCTGTGAGGTTCCTTTATAGAGCTTCTTACACAGGTGAAGAGAAGACCTGTGAGGTTCCTATATTGAGCTCCAGACACAGGTGAAGAGAAGACCTGTGAGGTTCCTATATGGAGCTCCAGACAAAGGTGAAGAGAAGACTCGTGAAGTTCCTATAATGAACTCCAGACGCAGGTGAAAAGGAGACCCGTGAGAGCTTTATAAAGAACTCTGGACACAGGTAAAGAGAAGACTTGTGATGTTCCTATATAGAGCTCCAGACAAAGTTGAAGAGGAGACCTGTGAGGTTGTTATACAGAACTCCAGACACAGTTGACAAGGAGACCTGAGGAGTTCCTATATGGTGCTCCAGACACAGGTGAAGGTCCGGTACCATTTTCCGGACACAAGTGAAGAGGAAAACTGTGAAGTTCTGATAAAGAACTCCAGACACAGATGAAGGTCCAGTCCATTTTCCGGTCACAGTTGAAGAGGATATCTGTGAGGTTCAGACACAGATGAAGAAGAGACTTGAGGGGTTCCTATGTGGAGCTCCAGACACAGGTGAAGGTCTGGTTCCGTTCTCTGGACACAGATGAAGAGGAGACCCGTGAGGTTCTTATATAGAACTCCAGACACAGGTGAAGGTCTGGTCCCTTTCTTCGGACACAAGTGAAGAGGAGACCTGAGGATGTTCCTATATGGAGCTCCAGACACAGGTGAAGAGGAGACCTGAGGATGTTCCTATATGGAGCTCCAGACACAGGTGAAGAGGAGACCTGTGAGGTTTTTACATAGAGCTTCAGACACAGGTAAAGGGCTGGTCCCATTCCCAGACACAGATGAAGAGAAGATCTGTGAGGTTCCTATAAGAAACTTCAGACACAGGTGAAGAGAAGACCTGTGAGGTTCTTCTATGGAGCTCCAGACACAGGTGAAGAGGAGACCTGTGAGGTTCCTAAATGGAGCTCCAGACACAGGTGAAGAGGAGACCTGTGAGGTTTTTACATAGAGCTTCAGACACAGGTAAAGGGCTGGTCCCATTCCCAGACACAGATGAAGAGAAGATCTGTGAGGTTCCTATAAGAAACTTCAGACACAGGTGAAGAGAAGACCTGTGAGGTTCTTCTATGGAGCTCCAGACACAGGTGAAGAGGAGACCTGTGAGGTTCCTAAATGGAGCTCCAGACACAGATGAAGAGGAGACCTGTGAGGTTCCTATATAGAGCTCTAGACTCAGGTGAATGTCTGGTTCTGTTCTCTGGACACAGATGAAGAGGAGACCATTGGGGTTCTTTTATAGAACTCCAGACACAGGTCAAGGTCCGGTCCCATTCTCCGGACACAGGTGAAGAGGAGACCTGAGGATGTTCCTATATGGAGCTCCAGACACAGGTCAAGAGGAGACCTGTGAGGTTCCTATATAGAGCTCCAGACACAGGTGAAGAGGAGATCTGTGAGGTTCTTATATAGGGCTCCAGGCACAGATGAAGAGGAGACCTGAGGAGGTTCCTATATAGAGCTCCAGACACAGGTGAAGAGGAGACCTGTGAGGTTCTTATATAGAACTCCAGACACAGGTGAAGGTCTGGTCCTGTTCTCCAGACACAGGTGAAGGTCCAGTCCTGTTCTCCAGACACAGGTGAGGAGGAAACCTGTGAGGTTTTTATATAGAGCTCCAGACACAGGTGAAGAGGAGACCTGCGAGCTTCCTATATAGAGCTCCAGACACAGGTGAAGAGGAGACCTGTGAGCTTCCTATATAGAGCTCCAGACACAGGTGAAGAGGAGACCTGTGAGGTTCTTATATAGAGCGCCAGACACAAGTGAAGAGGAGACCTGTGAGGTTCCTATATAGAGCGCCAGACACAGGTGAAGAGGAGACCTGTGAGGTTCTTATATAGAGCGCCAGACACAAGTGAAGAGGAGACCTGTGAGGTTCTTATATAGAGCGCCAGACACAAGTGAAGAGGAGACCTGTGAGGTTCTTATATAGAGCGCCAGACACAAGTGAAGAGGAGACCTGTGAGGTTCCTATATAGAGCGCCAGACACAGGTGAAGTGGAGACCTGTGAGGTTCTTATATAGAGCGCCAGACACAAGTGAAGAGGAGACCTGTGAGGTTCCTATATAGAGCGCCAGACACAGGTGAAGTGGAGACCTGTGAGGTTTCTATAAAGAACTCTGGACACAGGTGAAGAGAAGACTTGTGATATTTCTATATAGAGTTCCAGACACAGGTGAAGAGGAGACCTGTGAGGTTCTTATATAGAGCTTCAGACACAGGTGAAGGTCCGGTCCGATTTTCTGGACACAGGTGAAGAGACCCTTGAGGGGTTCCTATATGGAGCTCCAGACACGGGTGAAGGTCCAGTCCTGTTCTCCAGACACAGGTAAAGAGAAGACCTGTGAGGTTCTTATCTAGAGCTCCAGACACAGGTGAAGGTCGAGTCTGTTCTCTGGTCATAGTTGAAGAGGAGATCTGTGAGGTTCTTATACAGAGCTCCTGACACAGGTGAAGGTCCGCTCCCGTTCTCCGGACACAGGTGAAGAAGAAACCTGTGAGGTTCTTATATAGAGCTCCTGACATAGGTAAAGGGCCGCTCCCGTTTTTTGGACACAGGTGAAGGTCCGCTCCCGTTCTCCAGACACAGGTGAAGAGGAGACCTGTGAGGTTCTTATATAGAGCTCCTGACACAGATAAAAGGCCGCTCCCGTTTTTCGGACACAGGTGAAGAGGAGACCTGTGAGGTTCTTATATAGAGTCCCAGACATGGGTGAAGGTCCGGTCCCGTTCTCCAGACACAGATGAAGAGGAGACCTGTGAGGTTCTTATATAGAGTTTCTGACACAGGTGAAGGTCCAGTCCCGTTTTTCAGACACAGATGAAGAGGAGACCTGTGAGGTTCTTATATAGAGTTCCTGACACAGCTGAAGGTCTGGTCCCGTTCTTCAGACACAGATAAAGAGGAGTCCAGTGAGGTTCTTATATAGAGCCCCAGACACAGGTGAAGGTCCGGTCCTGTTCTCCGGACACAGGTGAAGAGGAGACCTGTGAGATTCTTATATAGAGCCCCAGACACAGGTGAAGGTCCGGTCCCGTTCTCCAGACACAGGTGAAGGTCCGGTCCCGTTCTCCAGACACAGGTGAAGAGGAGACCTGTGAGATTCTTATATAGAGCCCCAGACACAGGTGAAGAGGAGACCTGTGAGGTTCTTATATAGAGCCCCAGACACAGGTGAAGGTCCGGTCCCGTTCTCCAGACACAGGTGAAGGTCCGGTCCTGTTCTCCGGACACAGGTGAAGAGGAGACCTGTGAGATTCTTATATAGAGCCCCAGACACAGGTGAAGGTCCGGTCCCGTTCTCCAGACACAGGTGAAGAGGAGACCTGTGAGATTCTTATATAGAGCCCCAGACACAGGTGAAGAGGAGACCTGTGAGGTTCTTATATAGAGCCCCAGACACAGGTGAAGGTCCGGTCCCGTTCTCCAGACACAGGCGAAGGTCCGGTCCCGTTCTCCAGACACAGGTGAAGAGGAGACCTGTGAGGTTCTTATATAGAGCCCCAGACACAGGCGAAGGTCCAGTCCCGTTCTCCGGACACAGGTGAAGAGGAGACCTGTGAGGTTCTTATATAGAGCCCCAGACACAGGTGAAGGTCCGCTCCCGTTCTCCGGACACAGGTGAAGAGGAGACCTGTGAGGTTCTTATATAGAGCCCCAGACACAGGTGAAGGTCCGCTCCCGTTCTCCGGACACAGGTGAAGAGGAGACCTGTGAGGTTCTTATATAGAGCCCCAGACACAGGCGAAGGTCCGGTCCCGTTCTCCAGACACAGGTGAAGGAGACCTGGGATTTCAGTTTAGGGTTTTCGGAATCTGCTGAGTCCCTATCCCAGATTGGGGTGGGGGAGATCGGCCTGGGGCTGTGCTTGTTTGGTAACAATAAGTCTATAACTCTACATCTGGCGCTTTGCCCGCTGGCAGAGGAAGCTTCTGTGCCAGCCCCCCCTCCTCCACACTTCCACCTTCCCAGCGTATGTTAGAAAATGGCTCCTGGTAATGTCTGTTGGTTATTCATTCACTGGATCTGCAGGCGGCTGACTCCCCCGATCTGCCACTTAACTCCTTCATGACCTGAACGCGGTGGGCAGGGCAGCGCCCGGGGGCCGGAGGTGAACGCGGCATCCACACTTCTCAATGCCGGTATCGTCACAAAAGCTGAGACCGCGCCAAGTTCTATATTATTGCGCTTATTCAGCTGTCGCCCATTGCAACCTCAGATTTCCGGCTGCTGTAATAAAATCGGTTAGAAGCCTCTTTCAGATTGGCTGCTCTGGAATTGTGCAAACGAACGAAAGTTCTAACGTGTTACCTGAATTCTAAAAAAAAATCGTTCTTTCCTTTAAGCTGACCATACACTATATAATCTAATTGTGCAATCGCCCTTAGAGCTACCATTGTCTATGTAATTCCTATGTTTATGTATATATATATATGTCTATTTAATGCCTGCTAACAGCCACAAAACTACAGGTCCCAGCATCCTCTGCGTTTCAAGAGATGACACAGGGTGCTGGCACTTGTAGTTCCACAAGAACCAGCTGGCAGTTCATTAACTGTCTGCATTTTGGTACTTGTAGTTCCACAACTACTGGAGCCTTGAGTGAAGCCGTAAATGGATCTGTCGGTTACTGGATGCCCATGGAAATTTTTTTGAGTTGCAGTAGGTCATTGGTTAACCTGGGACTTGTAGTTCTACAACAGGACTTTCTGCATGTTGTTTTACCATGAGGTCTGGATGCATGCTGGGACTTGTAGTCCTCCATTGGGACTATGGGCATGTTGTGTTTTGTAGTCCTGCTGCGTTTAAAGGTCTACTAAGACTTGTAGTTCTCCATTGGGTCTATGGGCGTGCTGTGTCTGTACTCTTGCTGCTGTTATCGTGTGCTGGGACTAGTGGTTCCACAGTTGGTCTGTGGGTGTGCTGAGATGTGCAGTCCTGCTCCTTTTCCAGGTCAGCGGGTGTGCTGGGACTCTTAGCTGCACAGCGGGTGATATGGGCATGCTGAGTTTTGTAATCCTTCTGCTGTTACAAGTCTGCAGATGTGCTGGGACTTGTGGTTCTGCTCAAAAAATGAGCATGCTGGGACCTGCAGTTCTACAGAATACAGCCCCCCCCCCCCCTCTATTATTCTGCCCTTCCACTCCTGCAGATACCAGGAAACCGAGAGACAGCTGTACGCAGCAGCCGCCTGACCCTGAGGAATTTTGCTGATCCTCGACTCCTCCAGCAGATATTTGGACTCATTAAATGTCCAATGCTTGCCCTGCCACACCTTCCCCCCCCCCCCCCATTGTCACCACCAGCCTCACCTCCTCCTCCACCCCCCCCCCCCAGTGCAGAATTCACAACCCGCAGCCAACAGCGACATGCAGAGCCGGCCTCGGGCGCCCTTCCCCAGCAGGCGAAGAACAAATGCGGCGGAGGCTCCGCGGAATTAAACATTAATGTCTTCTTAACTGCCAAAAGTTAATTTCTGTCTCCATCAATTCGAATTCAGTTAACAGGCAGGAAAGCGGAACCGCGCGTATTCCTGCCAACGCGGCCGCACATAATGTAACGCCTGCATACAACCGCTGTCATTGACCCTTGTCCCCGACCCGCATTGTGAGGACTCATCATCTACAACCGCCATGGTGACCTTTTTATGAACATTTAATGAATCATGTCAAGGGCCTGATCTAAATAATTCTAATTGAATGTGACATCCAGCATGCTGGCAAATGCCCCAAACATTTTCCAGCATGCTACAACTTTTTTGAGGCAATTGGCAGCTAGATATGTCCCGTGCAAGACTGCTTGTAGTGTACAACCACGAATGGTCTTGTGGGTCTACAAGATGGCTATTTGCATGTTGAGGGTTATAGTTCTGCACAGGTCTATGGTTACATGGGACTTGTATGTCTACAACTGCTTGTGGTCTACAACCCTGAATAGTCTTGAGGGTCTATAAGATGTTTATTTGCATCCTGAGAGTTATTGTTCTTCACAGGTCTATGTTTATCTGGGACTTGTATGTCTACAACTGCTTGTGGTCTACAACCACTAATGGGTCTTGTGGGTCTACAAGATGGCTATTTGCATGCTGGGAGTTATGGTTCTGCACAGGTCTATGTTTGCCTGGGACTTGACTTGTACATCTACAACTGCTTGTGGTCTACAAGCCTGAATGGTCTTGTGAGTCTACAAGATGGCTATTTGCCTGTTGAGAGTTATTGTTCTTCACAGGTCTATGTTTAGCCTGGGAATTGTGTATCTACAACTGCTTATGGTCTACAACCCTGAATGGCTTTGTGGGTCTACAAGCCTAAATAGTTTTGAGGTCTATAACCTTGAATGGTTTTGTGGGTCTACAAGATGGTTATATGCATGCTGGGAGTTATGGTTCTGAACAGGTCTATGTTGACCTGGGACTTGTATGTCTACAACTGCTTGTGGTCTACAACCCTGAATGGTCTTGCGGGGTCTACAAGATGGCTATTTGCATGCAGGGATTTATAGTTCTGCATAGGTCTATGTTTACCTGGGACTTGTACATCTACAACTGCTTGTGGTCTACAACCCTCAATGGTCTTGTGGGTCTACAAAATGGTTATATGCATGCTGGGAGTTATGGTTCTGAACAGGTCTATGTTGACCTGGGACTTGTATGTCTACAACTGCTTGTGGTCTAAAACCACTAATGGTCTTGTGGGTCTACAAGATGGCTATTTGCATGCTGGGAGTTATGGTTCTGCACAGGTCTATGTTTGCCTGGGACTTGTACATCTACAACTGCTTGTGGTCTACAACCCTCAATGGTCTTGTGGGTGGTCTACAAGATGGTTATTTGCATGCTGAGAGTTATAGTTCTGAACAGTTCTATGTTGACCTGGGACTTGTATGTCTACAACTGCTTGTGGTCTACAACCACTAATGGTCTTGTGGGTCTACAAGATGGCTATTTGCATGCTGGGAGTTGTGGTTCTGCGCAGGTCTATGTTTGCTTGGGACTTGTACATCTACAACTGGTTGTGGTCTACAACCTTGAATGGTTTTGTGGGTTTACAACCCTGAATGGTTTTGCGGGTCTACAAGATGGTTATTTGCATGCTGGGAGTTATAGTTCTGCATAGGTCTATGTTGACCTGGGATCTACAACTGCTTGTGGTCTACAACCTGAATAGTCTTGTGGGTCTACAAAATGGCTATTTGCATGCTGAGAGTTATGGGACTTGTACGCCTACAACTGCTTGTGGTCTACAACCATGAATGGTCTTGTGGGTCTACAAAATGGTTATTTGTATGCTGAGAGTTATAGTTCTGCACAGGTCAATGTTTGCCTGGGACTTGTACATCTACAACTGCTTGTGGTCTACAAACCTGAATGGTTTTGTGGGTCTACAAGATGGTTATTTGGATGCTGGGAGTTATGGTTCTAAACAGGTCTATATTGACCTGGCACTTGTATGTCTACAATTGCTTGTGGTCTACAAAACCTAATGGTCTTATGGGTCTACAAGATGGCTATTTGCATGCTGAGAGTTATGGTTCCGCACAGGTCTATATTCTCCTCTGAACTGTATATCTACAAGTGCTTGTGGTCTACAGCCCTCAATGGTTTTTGGGTCTACAAAATGGCTATTTGCATGCTGAGAGTTATGGGATTCGTATGCCTACAACTGCTTGTGGTCTACAACCCTGAGTGGTCTTGTGAGTCTACAAGATGGCTATTTGCATGCTGGGACTTATAGTTCTGCACAGGTCTGTGTTCAGCCTGGGACTTGTACATCTACAACTGCTTGTGGTCTACAACCCTGAATGGTCTTGTGAGTCTACAAGATGGCTATTTGCATGTTGAGAGTTTTTGTTCTTCACAGGTCTATGTTTATCCTGGGACTTGTGTATCTACAACTGCTTATGGTCTACAACCCTGAATGGTTTTGTGGGTCTACAAGCCTAAATAGTTTTGAGGTCTATAACCCAGAATGGTTTTGTGGTCTACAACCATGAATGGTTTTGTGGGTCTACAAGCCTGAATGGTTTTGTGGGTCTACAACCCTGAATGGTTTTGTGGGTCTACAACCCTGAATGGTTTTGTGGGTCTACAACCCTGAATAGTTTTGTGGGTCTACAACCCTGAGTGGTTTTGTGGGTCTCCAAGCCAAAATGGTTTTGTGGTCAACAACCCTGAATAGTTTTGCGGGTCTTTAAGATGGTTATTTTTTAATGTTGGGAGTTATAGTTCTGCACAACTGCTTGTGATCTACAGCCCTGAATGGACTATAGGTCTTCAGGAAGCCTACAAGTAGTTCTTAGAGAAACTTGTTGGTGTTGCATAATACCCCCTCAAGTTGGTGAACAAAGATGGCAAGTTATTACTTACTGCGCCCTCTCTGCTTGATGTACTGGATGGTGGAGGTGTGGTTGATCACTCCGTACTCTTTCATGTTCATATCCACCACGGTCATATTGTTAAACTTTGGCAGCTCCACGAAGGCTCCCTCGATGGTGAAGTAGCAGGCACGGTCGTCCTTGTCATCGCTGTATATGAGCATGGCACGACTGCTCCAGTTGTACTGTTGGTGGATGTGCATCAAAAACTGGGCCAGCTTGGAGTGGACAACTCCCGTCCTGGTGATGTATTTGTATTCCTCATCCTTGACTCCGAATCCAATTGCCGAAGCTCCGGCCGTGATCAGGGGGACCTTCCAGTGCTCGGTAAAGCGGACCACCGGAGCGGCCGAATAAATGCACGCTGGGCCCAGGAAGACGTACGGGTGGTAGATGAACTGCATGTCCACTGCGGTCACCGGAGCAGCCGACTCGGAGCACCTCTTGTGCTTGTCCTCAGTGTCGCCGTAAACCGCCCAGAGGTGAAAGTCCGGGAGGAGGTCGCGGTCAGCGTTGACACGGTCGATGGCCATCTGGATGGCAGGTCCGACCCTGGGCAGTGCCCACGGGTATGAGGTGCTGGTTTTGGGCAGCAGCACCGCAATGGTCAGGTTCTGGGCTTCTTGAGAGCAGTGGCAAACCACCCAACTGGCCAAGAACACCAGCACCCATCTCCCAAGCATTTTTTAGAGGGTCCTGGCTCTACTCTTACCCATACGCCAAGAAGAAGGGGGACTTGAGCCACTCTGCGCCCTCTTTCAAAGATTCAGAGGAGAGTATCTCTGGCCAGAGAGCAATTACAGAGATACATCCAATGCATCGTTAACCGGTTCCCATCTGTGAGTCCCTTCGCTCCCATCCATGAGATCGTAGCTGCTGGAAGTGGCTGGGGCACAGAAATTCCTATTATCCGGAGGCAGGCTTCCTTCTTTCCTTCCCCTGACTCAGTGACAAAAGGCTTGTTATCATAAGCTGTGCAGCTTAACCCCTTCCTGGCTGGATGTCACCAAGGTAAAAAAGGGTCACCCACGTTGTCCCCGACCCTGACAGCAGTCCAAGTGGATCTGACAGCCGTGGAGAGACCTATGGGGGGGGGGGGGGTACTTAGAAAAGGAGAAGGAGGAGGAGGCAGAGGAGGTGCTGGGCGCAACCCTGAAACTTGGAGAGAATACTGGAGATCAGAACCCGGAGATTTTGGCTTTCGCAGAGCTGCAAATATTTATATGGTGACTGGTGAGCGTATCTGTGTGTGTGTGTGGGGGGGGGATATAGAATAAATGTCCAATCACCCTCTGGAGAATGGGGGGAGACTTTCAGGGATGGAGAGGGAGAAGTTCTGCCAATTCCAGGTAATGGAGGAGGAGAGGAGGGTGTGGGCAATGGGTATGTCGGGGGGGGGGGGGGACAGGGCATAAGAGGGGTGTCCCCAGGGGGTGAAAGATGTGAGCGCTGGGTGGGATTTAGCCTGAAGTAGGTCCAACAAATGAAGTGGAGGGAGAAGAGAGGAAGCAGAGGCAGGTACTCCGAGAATGGGGGGGGGGGGGGGGGGTAAATACGGGTGGAGGGCAGAGACAGAGGATGTGTATGAGAGAGGATAGAGAGAAGAGAAGAGAAGAGAAGAGAAGAGAAGAGAAGAGAAGAGAAGAGAAGAGAAGAGAAGAGAAGAGAAGAGAAGAGAAGAGACAGGGATGTGGAAGGAGAGGAGAAAAGGGAAGGGAAAGAAAGAAGACAGGAGAGGATGGAAGAGCAAGAGAGAGAAGAGAGGAGAGGAGAGAAGGGAAGGGAATGGAAAGGAAAGCAAGAGGAAAGAAGGGAGAGAGAGAAGAGGGGAGAGGAGAGAAGGGGAGAGGTGTGGTTGTGAGAGAGAGAGAGAGAGAGAGGAGAGAAGAGAAGGAAATGGAAAGAGAGAGGAGAAGGGGAAAGGGAAAGAAAGAAGACAGGAGAGGATGGAGGAAAGGGAAAGCAAGAGGAGAGAAGGGAAAGAGAGAGGAGAGTGAAGAGAAGGTATGGTGTGTGAGAGAGAGGGGAGAGGAGAGGAGAGAAGGGAAGGGAAAGAGAGATTTACAGGATGGAGGAGAGAAGTACAGGATGGAGGAGAGAAGTACAGGGTGGAGGAGAGGAGTACAGGGTGGAGGAGAGGAGTACAGGGTGGAGGAGAGGAGTACAGGGTGGAGGAGAGGAGTACAGGGTGGAGGAGAGGAGTACAGGGTGGAGGAGAGAAGTACAAGGTGGAGGAGAGGAGTACAGGGTGGAGGAGAGAAGTACAAGGTGGAGGAGAGGAGTACAGGGTGGAGGAGAGGAGTACAGGGTGGAGGAGAGGAGTACAGGGTGGAGGAGAGGAGTACAGGGTGGAGGAGAGGAGTACAGGGTGGAGGAGAGGAGTACAGGGTGGAGGAGAGAAGTACAAGGTGGAGGAGAGGAGTACAGGGTGGAGGAGAGAAGTACAAGGTGGAGGAGAGGAGTACAGGGTGGAGGAGAGGAGTACAGTGTGGAGGAGAGGAGTACAGGGTGGAGGAGAGGAGTACAGGGTAGAGGAGAGGAGTACAGGGTGGAGGAGAGGAGTACAGGGTGGAGGAGAGGAGTACAGGGTGGAGGAGAGACGTACAAGGTGGAGGAGAGGAGTACAAGTTGGAGGAGAGGAGTACAGGGTAGAGGAGAGGAGTCCTGATAGTAAAGGTAAGGTACAGACAGGAGGAGAGAATGACAGATACTCAGAGAGAGGAAAGTGATAAGGAAACAGAGAGGGACAAGAATAGAGGAGAAGGAGGGAGAGATACAGAGAGGAGAGAGAGAGGAGTATACAGAACAGAAAGAGAAGTATTATGAGAGGGGAAGTAACACAACACAGTACTGGGAGAGGGAAGGAGATGGAAGGAGAGGAAAGGAGAGAGAAGGAGAGAGAAGGAGAGAAGGAGAGGGAAGGTTGATGGTGGGAATGGAGAAGCTGGAGATGGAAGAGAAGAGAGTGACAGAAGGGAGAAGAGGTACAGAGAGATACTCAGAGAGAGAGAGAGAGGAACGATGAGATAGAAAACGGAGAGGAGTATGTGAGAGACACCCCGGGTAACACCTGGACACAGTCAGAGTGTGGAAACTGTAATAATTAGAGGAATAATCAGCACAGAGTATTAATAATAAAACAGTCAGGGGGGGGGGGGGTGGGAACAATCACATTACACCCCCTGGCAGAGTATTAATGAGAGGACAGAGTATTAATGAGAGGACAGAGTATTAATGAGAGGACTGGGTATTAATGAGAGGACAGAGTATTAATGAGAGGACAGAGTATTAATGAGAGGACAGTGTATTAATGAAAGGGCAGGGTATTAATGAGAGGACAGAGTATTAATGAGAGGACAGAGTATTAATGAGAGGACGGGGTAATAATCAGAGGACAGAGTATTAATTAGAGGACATGGTATTAATGAGAGGACAGAGTATTAATGAGAGGACAGTGTATTAATGAGAGGACGGGGTAATAATCAGAGGACAGAGTATTAATGAGAGGACGGGGTATTAATGAAAGGGCAGGGTAATAATGAGAGGACAGGGTATTAATGAGAGGACAGGGTATTAATGAGAGGACAGAGTATTAATGAGAGGACAGAGTATTAATGAGAGGACTGGGTATTAATGAGAGGACAGAGTATTAATGAGAGGACAGGGTATTAATGAGAGGACAGAGTATTAATGAGAGGACAGAGTATTAATGAGAGGACAGAGTATTAATGAGAGGGCAGGGAATTAATGAGAGGACAGAGTATTAATCAGAGGACAGAGTATTAATGAGAGGACAGAGTATTAATGAGAGGACAGGGTATTAATGAGAGGACAGAGTATTAATGAGAGGACAGTGTATTAATGAGAGGACAGAGTATTAATGAGAGGACAGGGTATTAATGAGAGGACAGAGTATTAATGAGAGGACATGGTATTAATGAGAGGACAGTGTATTCATGAAAGGGCAGGGTATTAATGAGAGGACAGAGTATTAATGAGAGGACAGGGTATTAATGAGAGGACAGAGTATTAATCAGAGGACAGAGTATTAATGAGAGGACAGAGTATTAATGAGAGGACAGGGTATTAATGAGAGGACAGAGTATTAATGAGAGGACAGTGTATTAATGAGAGGACGGGGTAATAATCAGAGGACAGAGTATTAATGAGAGGACAGGGTATTAATGAGAGGACAGAGTATTAATGAGAGGACATGGTATTAATGAGAGGACAGTGTATTAATGAAAGGGCAGGGTATTAATGAGAGGACAGAGTATTAATGAGAGGACAGCGTATTAATGAGAGGACGGGGAATTAATGAGAGGACAGAGTATTAATTAGAGGACAGGGTATTAATGAGAGGACAGGGTATTAATGAAAGGGCAGGGTAATAATGAGAGGACAGGGTATTAATGAGAGGACAGGGTATTAATGAGAGGACAGGGTATAAATGAGAGGACAGAGTATTAATGAGAGGACAGAGTATTAATGAGAGGACAGAGTATTAATGAGAGGACAGGGTATTAATGAGAGGACAGGGTATTAATGAGAGGACAGAGTATTAATGAGAGGACAGGGTATTAATGAGAGGACAGAGTATTAATGAGAGGACAGAGTATTAATGAGAGGACAGAGTATTAATGAGAGGACTGGGTATTAATGAGAGGACAGAGTATTAATGAGAGGACAGGGTATAAATGAGAGGACAGAGTATTAATGAGAGGACAGAGTATTAATGAGAGGACAGAGTATTAATGAGAGGACAGAGTATTAATGAGAGGGCAGGGAATTAATGAGAGGACAGAGTATTAATGAGAGGACAGGGTATTAATGAGAGGACAGAGTATTAATCAGAGGACAGAGTATTAATGAGAGGACAGAGTATTAATGAGAGGACAGGGTATTAATGAGAGGACAGAGTATTAATGAGAGGACAGTGTATTAATGAGAGGACGGGGTAATAATCAGAGGACAGAGTATTAATGAGAGGACAGGGTATTAATGAGAGGACAGAGTATTAATGAGAGGACATGGTATTAATGAGAGGACAGTGTATTAATGAAAGGGCAGGGTATTAATGAGAGGACAGAGTATTAATGAGAGGACAGAGTATTAATGAGAGGACAGAGTATTAATGAGAGGACGGGGAATTAATGAGAGGACAGAGTATTAATTAGAGGACAGGGTATTAATGAGAGGACAGGGTATTAATGAAAGGGCAGGGTAATAATGAGAGGACAGGGTATTAATGAGAGGACAGGGTATTAATGAGAGGACAGGGTATAAATGAGAGGACAGAGTATTAATGAGAGGACAGAGTATTAATGAGAGGACAGGGTATTAATGAGAGGACAAAGTATTAATGAGAGGACAGGGTATTAATGAGAGGACAGGGTATTAATGAGAGGACAGGGTATTAATGAGAGGACGGGGTATTAATCAGAGGACAGGGTATTAATGAGAGGACAGAGTATTAATGAGAGGAGAGAGTATTAATGAGAGGACAGGGTATTAATGAGAGGACAGGGTATAAATGAGAGGACAGGGTATTAATGAGAGGAGAGTATTAATGAGAGGACAGAGTATTAATGAGAGGACAGAGTATTAATGAGAGGACAGGGTATTAATGAGAGGACAGAGTATTAATGAGAGGACAGGGTATTAATGAGAGGACAGGGTATTAATGAGAGGACAGAGTATTAATGAGAGGACAGAGTATTAATGAGATGACAGGGTATTAATGAGAGGACAGGGTATTAATGAGAGGACAGAGTATTAATGAGAGGACAGGGTATTAATGAGAGGGCAGGGTATTAATGAGAGGGCAGGATATTAATGACAGGACAGAGTATTAATGAGAGGACAGCGTATTAATGAGAGGACAGGGTATTAATGAGAGGACAGAGTATTAATGAGAGGACAGGGTATTAATGAGAGGACAGAGTATTAATCAGAGGACATGGTATTAATGAGAGGACAGAGTATCAATCAGAGGACAGGGTATTAATGAGAGGACAGGGTATTAATGAGAGGACAGAGTATTAATGAGAGGACAGTGTATTAATGAGAGGACAGAGTATTAATGAGAGGACAGGGTATTAATGAGAGGACAGAGTATTAATGAGAGGACATGGTATTAATGAGAGGACAGTGTATTCATGAAAGGGCAGGGTATTAATGAGAGGACAGAGTATTAATGAGAGGACAGGGTATTAATGAGAGGACAGAGTATTAATCAGAGGACAGAGTATTAATGAGAGGACAGAGTATTAATGAGAGGACAGAGTATTAATGAGAGGACAGGGTATTAATGAGAGGACAGAGTATTAATGAGAGGACAGTGTATTAATGAGAGGACAGAGTATTAATGAGAGGACAGGGTATTAATGAGAGGACAGAGTATTAATGAGAGGACATGGTATTAATGAGAGGACAGTGTATTCATGAAAGGGCAGGGTATTAATGAGAGGACAGAGTATTAATGAGAGGACAGGGTATTAATGAGAGGACAGAGTATTAATCAGAGGACAGAGTATTAATGAGAGGACAGAGTATTAATGAGAGGACAGGGTATTAATGAGAGGACAGAGTATTAATGAGAGGACAGTGTATTAATGAGAGGACGGGGTAATAATCAGAGGACAGAGTATTAATGAGAGGACAGGGTATTAATGAGAGGACAGAGTATTAATGAGAGGACATGGTATTAATGAGAGGACAGTGTATTAATGAAAGGGCAGGGTATTAATGAGAGGACAGAGTATTAATGAGAGGACAGCGTATTAATGAGAGGACGGGGAATTAATGAGAGGACAGAGTATTAATTAGAGGACAGGGTATTAATGAGAGGACAGGGTATTAATGAAAGGGCAGGGTAATAATGAGAGGACAGGGTATTAATGAGAGGACAGGGTATTAATGAGAGGACAGGGTATAAATGAGAGGACAGAGTATTAATGAGAGGACAGAGTATTAATGAGAGGACAGAGTATTAATGAGAGGACAGGATATTAATGAGAGGACAGGGTATTAATGAGAGGACAGAGTATTAATGAGAGGACAGGGTATTAATGAGAGGACAGAGTATTAATGAGAGGACAGAGTATTAATGAGAGGACAGAGTATTAATGAGAGGACTGGGTATTAATGAGAGGACAGAGTATTAATGAGAGGACAGGGTATAAATGAGAGGACAGAGTATTAATGAGAGGACAGAGTATTAATGAGAGGACAGAGTATTAATGAGAGGGCAGGGAATTAATGAGAGGACAGAGTATTAATGAGAGGACAGGGTATTAATGAGAGGACAGAGTATTAATCAGAGGACAGAGTATTAATGAGAGGACAGAGTATTAATGAGAGGACAGGGTATTAATGAGAGGACAGAGTATTAATGAGAGGACAGTGTATTAATGAGAGGACGGGGTAATAATCAGAGGACAGAGTATTAATGAGAGGACAGGGTATTAATGAGAGGACAGAGTATTAATGAGAGGACATGGTATTAATGAGAGGACAGTGTATTAATGAAAGGGCAGGGTATTAATGAGAGGACAGAGTATTAATGAGAGGACAGAGTATTAATGAGAGGACGGGGAATTAATGAGAGGACAGAGTATTAATTAGAGGACAGGGTATTAATGAGAGGACAGGGTATTAATGAAAGGGCAGGGTAATAATGAGAGGACAGGGTATTAATGAGAGGACAGGGTATTAATGAGAGGACAGGGTATAAATGAGAGGACAGAGTATTAATGAGAGGACAGAGTATTAATGAGAGGACAGGGTATTAATGAGAGGACAAAGTATTAATGAGAGGACAGGGTATTAATGAGAGGACAGGGTATTAATGAGAGGACAGGGTATTAATGAGAGGACGGGGTATTAATCAGAGGACAGGGTATTAATGAGAGGACAGAGTATTAATGAGAGGAGAGAGTATTAATGAGAGGACAGGGTATTAATGAGAGGACAGGGTATAAATGAGAGGACAGGGTATTAATGAGAGGAGAGTATTAATGAGAGGACAGAGTATTAATGAGAGGACAGAGTATTAATGAGAGGACAGGGTATTAATGAGAGGACAGAGTATTAATGAGAGGACAGGGTATTAATGAGAGGACAGGGTATTAATGAGAGGACAGAGTATTAATGAGAGGACAGAGTATTAATGAGATGACAGGGTATTAATGAGAGGACAGGGTATTAATGAGAGGACAGAGTATTAATGAGAGGACAGGGTATTAATGAGAGGACAGGGTATTAATGAGAGGGCAGGGTATTAATGAGAGGGCAGGATATTAATGACAGGACAGAGTATTAATGAGAGGACAGCGTATTAATGAGAGGACAGGGTATTAATGAGAGGACAGAGTATTAATGAGAGGACAGGGTATTAATGAGAGGACAGAGTATTAATCAGAGGACATGGTATTAATGAGAGGACAGAGTATCAATCAGAGGACAGGGTATTAATGAGAGGACAGGGTATTAATGAGAGGATGGGGTATTAATGAGAGGATGGGGTATTAATCAGAGGACAGAGAATTAATAAAAGGACAGAGTATTAATGAGAGGACAGAGTATTAATGAGAGGACAGGGTATTAATGAGAGGACGGGGTATTAATGAGAGGACGGGGTATTAATCAGAGGACAGAGTATTAATGAGAGGACAGGGTATTAATGAGAGGACAGGGTATTGATGAGAGGACAGAGTATTAATGAGAGGACAGAGTATTAATGAGAGGACAGAGTATTAATGAGAGGACAGGGTATTAATGAGAGGACAGAGTATTAATGAGAGGACAGGGTATTAATGAGAGGACAGAGTATTAATGAGAGGACAGGGTATTAATGAGAGGACAGAGTATTAATGAGAGGACAGGGTATTAATGAGAGGACAGAGTATTAATGAGAGGACAGAGTATTAATGAGAGGACAGGGTATTAATGAGAGGACAGAGTATTAATGAGAGGACAGAGTATTAATGAGAGGACAGAGTATTAATGAGAGGACAGGGTATTAATGAGAGGACAGAGTATTAATCAGAGGACATGGTATTAATGAGAGGACAGAGTATTAATCAGAGGACAGGGTATTAATGAGAGGACAGGGTATTAATGAGAGGACAGAGTATTAATGAGAGGACAGAGTATTAATGAGAGGACAGAGTATTTGTCAATATATATGGGGGAGCGCTTTACCCGAGGCCATCACTGAGAGACTGCAGATTAATACTCCCAACAGACGGGTCTGAATGATGAAGCTATTACTAAGAATATTAATAATAATCCTGGAAGGAGTATGCATAGTACTGCCAGGATGATGGAGAGGAGTATTAGAGAGGACAGTTGTAGGAGTAGTGCAGGAGAGAGTAACACTGCAGGGAGTATTAATGAGAGGAGAAAAGTCTGAAGGTAGAATAGATGCCTGTGGAGGGAGTACTGTTGGGGGTATGAGGTAGAGAAGTGTTATTAAGAGTAATAATTAGAGGAGTATTGTTGGGTGGGGGGGGGGGGGGGTTGTATGAAAGGCTGTTACACTAAATAGATTATTCCTCTTTTTTCCTGGGTAACCTTCACCATGAGCCCATGCCGCCCTCCCATACGTGACCCCTATAGGAGGCCAGCAGGAAGGGAGTGTGTGGGGAGTATTAATAAGGGAACACAAGTATAAATGAGAGGAGGAGGGGGAGAGGAGTATTAATAAGACGCAGGTAGGAGTAAAGCAGAGTACTGGCAGGAAACAGCTCAGTACTAGTGACACAATCATTATCTCAGCATGGAAAGAAGCTGAGCCGGCAGGTCAGGCGCAGCGCCGCGTTCCCTCCCGATACTTCTGAGCGGTGCTTTATCCATGTTTTATGCAGCTCTCAGTTTGGGTGTTTTTTTTTGCTATAAGTATGCAGGAGAGACCAGCAAAACACAGAGGAGCACAGCGCGAACGGCACAGAAACGGAACGTCTCATTACCAGCGAAGAATACTCTACTGACCGCCAACGTCAAAGGTATAAACAGCACAGAAATGGAACATCTCATTACCTGTGATGAATCCTTCACTGACTGCAACCGCCAGGAGCATAAATGCCACAGAAATGGAATTGGCCACCACCGCCAACAGCATGAATGGCACAGAAGCTGAACATCTCATTGACAACGAAGAATACTCTACTGACCATCACCACCAAAGGTGTGACCAACCCCGAAATGGAACATGTCATTGACAACGAAGAATACTCTACTGACCACCAAAGGTGTGACCAACCTCAAAACGGAACATCTCATTACCAGCGAAGAATACTCTACTGACAACCACCACCAAAGGTGTGACCGACCCCACAACAGAACATCTCATTACCAGCGAAGAATACTCTACTGACCACCACCACCAAAGGTGTGACCAACCCCGAAACGGAACATCTCATTACCAGCGAAGAATACTCTACTGACAACCACCACCAAAGGTGTGACTGACCCCAAAACGGAACATCTCATTACCAGAGAAGAATACTCTACTGACAACCACCACCAAAGGTGTGACCGACCCCACAACAAAACATCTCATTACCAGTAAAGAATACTCTACTGACAACCACCACCAAAGGTGTGACCGACCCCAAAACGGAACATCTCATTACCAGTAAAGAATACTCTACTGACAACCACCACCAAAGGTGTGACCAACCCCGAAACGGAACATCTCATTACCAGTAAAGAATACTCTACTGACAACCACCACCAAAGGTGTGACCGACCCCAAAACGGAACATCTCATTACCAGCGAAGAATACTCTACTGACAACCACCACCAAAGGTGTGACCGACCCCAAAACGGAACATCTCATTACCAGCGAAGAATACTCTACTGACAACCATCACCAAAGGTGTGACCCACCCAAAACGGAACATCTTATTACCAGCAAAGATACTCTACTGACAACCACCACCAAAGGTGTGACCCACCCAAAACGGAACATCTCATTACCAGCGAAGAATACTCTACTGACAACCACCACCAAAGGTGTGACCAACCCCGAAACGGAAAATCTCATTACCAGCGAAGAATACTCTACTGACAACCACCACCAAAGGTGTGACCGACCCCAAAACGGAACATCTCATTACCAGAGAAGAATACTCTACTGACAACCACCACCAAAGGTGTGACCGACCCCACAACAGAACATCTCATTACCAGTAAAGAATACTCTACTGACAACCACCACCAAAGGTGTGACCAACCCCGAAACGGAACATCTCATTACCAGTAAAGAATACTCTACTGACAACCACCACCAAATGTGTGACCGACCCCAAAACGGAACATCTCATTACCAGTAAAGAATACTCTACTGACAACCACCACCAAAGGTGTGACCAACCCCGAAACGGAACATCTCATTACCAGTAAAGAATACTCTACTGACAACCACCACCAAAGGTGTGACCGACCCCAAAACGGAACATCTCATTACCAGCGAAGAATACTCTACTGACAACCACCACCAAAGGTGTGACCAACCCCGAAACGGAACATCTCATTACCAGTAAAGAATACTCTACTGACAACCACCACCAAATGTGTGACCGACCCCAAAACGGAACATCTCATTACCAGTAAAGAATACTCTACTGACAACCACCACCAAAGGTGTGACCAACCCCGAAACGGAACATCTCATTACCAGTAAAGAATACTCTACTGACAACCACCACCAAAGGTGTGACCAACCCCGAAACGGAACATCTCATTACCAGTAAAGAATACTCTACTGACAACCACCACCAAATGTGTGACCGACCCCAAAACGGAACATCTCATTACCAGTAAAGAATACTCTACTGACAACCACCACCAAAGGTGTGACCAACCCCGAAACGGAACATCTCATTACCAGTAAAGAATACTCTACTGACAACCACCACCAAAGGTGTGACCGACCCCAAAACGGAACATCTCATTACCAGCGAAGAATACTCTACTGACAACCACCACCAAAGGTGTGACCGACCCCAAAACGGAACATCTCATTACCAGCGAAGAATACTCTACTGACAACCATCACCAAAGGTGTGACCCACCCAAAACGGAACATCTTATTACCAGCAAAGAATACTCTACTGACAACCACCACCAAAGGTGTGACCCACCCAAAACGGAACATCTCATTACCAGCGAAGAATACTCTACTGACAACCACCACCAAAGGTGTGACCAACCCCGAAACGGAACATCTCATTACCAGCGAAGAATACTCTACTGACAACCACCACCAAAGGTGTGACCGACCCCAAAACGGAACATCTCATTACCAGAGAAGAATACTCTACTGACAACCACCACCAAAGGTGTGACCGACCCCACAACAGAACATCTCATTACCAGTAAAGAATACTCTACTGACAACCACCACCAAAGGTGTGACCGACCCCAAAACGGAACATCTCATTACCAGTAAAGAATACTCTACTGACAACCACCACCAAAGGTGTGACCAACCCCGAAACGGAACATCTCATTACCAGTAAAGAATACTCTACTGACAACCACCACCAAAGGTGTGACCGACCCCAAAACGGAACATCTCATTACCAGCGAAGAATACTCTACTGACAACCACCACCAAAGGTGTGACCGACCCCAAAACGGAACATCTCATTACCAGCGAAGAATACTCTACTGACAACCATCACCAAAGGTGTGACCCACCCAAAACGGAACATCTTATTACCAGCAAAGAATACTCTACTGACAACCACCACCAAAGGTGTGACCCACCCAAAACGGAACATCTCATTACCAGCGAAGAATACTCTACTGACAACCACCACCAAAGGTGTGACCGACCCCAAAACGGAACATCTCATTACCAGAGAAGAATACTCTACTGACAACCACCACCAAAGGTGTGACCGAACCCACAACGTAACATTTCATTACCAACGAAGAATATTGCACTGCCCGCCACCACCAAAGTTGTGACCAACACAGAAATGTAACATCTCTTTACCAATGCAGAAATCTCTACTGACCGCCACTGCCAAAGGTGTGACCGACCCTGAAAAGGAATATCTCATTACCAGCAAAGAATACTGCACTGACCACCACCACCAAAGACCTGACCAATACAGAAACGGAACATCTCCTTACCAGCAAAGAATACTGCACTGACCACCACCACCAAAGACCTGACCAATACAGAAACAGAACATCTCATTACCAGCAAAGAATACTGCACTGACCACCACCACCAAAGACGTGACCAACACAGAAATGTAACATCTCATTACCAATGCAGAAATCTCTACTGACCGCCACTGCCAAAGGTGTGACCAACCCCGAAAAGGAACATCTTCTTACCAGCAAAGAATACTGCACTGACCACCACCACCAAAGGCCTGACCAACACAGAAACGGAACATCTCATTACCAGCCAAGAATACTGCACTGACCGCCACCACCAAAGGCGTGACCAACACAGAAACGGAACATCTAATTACCGGCAAAGAATACTGCACTGACCACCACCACCAAAGACCTGACCAATACAGAAACGGAACATCTCATTACCAGTAAAGAATACTGCACTGACCGCCACCACGGTGTGAATGGCACATAATCGAAACCACCCACCATCAACAATGGTGTGAACAGCACAGAAATGGAACATCTCATTACCAGTGAAGAACATTCAACTGACTGCCATCACCAATGGTACAGAAACTGAACTGACCACCACTCCCAATGGTGTGAATGGCACAGACATAGAACGTCTCATTACCAGTGAAGAATACTCTACTGATGGCCACCACCAACATCATGAATGGCACAGAAACAGAATATCTCATCACCATAGAAGAAACTGCCAATGTCCGCTTGATCTATTACCATTCCTCCACCTGATGAACCATTGCTGACCGAAGTTCAGTGACGCCAAGCCAACAGGCAGTGAAAAGGAGACCCGGAGGAACCCAAACCAGAGACATTCAAGACCCCAATAAGGGGAAGTTGAAACCAGTCAAAAACGCTGAAGTCAATACACCCAACAGCATGACTGCCACCTACATCCCAGAGGGATTTTTAATTTAATCAGATCAGAAATTCGGATGGCAGATTGTAACCTGTGTGAGCCGCAAGAAGCGATGAATAGAACCGGCAGCCATGCTGAGATTTATAGTTCCACTGTAGCTGTAGAGAAGGCGGGCTCAGAACATGCTGGGTATTCTGAGGACAGCTGATAAATCCCCTTCCACATTCGGTCCGACCTTCTCACACACACCATGCAATGACAGCAATTTACTGACCTTATAAATGTGCCAGCGTGATATACACACAGCAATATCGTCTTCCTCTTTCTCAACCTCCACCACCAACTCTTCCACATCTATGGGAACTCTAAATGGTGACATCCCTGTGCTGAGTTCCCGGGTCTGTACACCCGCTGTGCCCATTATGAGGGGTTCTCACCATCCCTGTGCTGAGTTCCCGGGTCTGTACACCCGCTGTGCCCATTATGAGGGGTTCTCACCATCTCTGTGCTGAGTTCCCGGGTCTGTACACCCGCTGTGCCCATTATGAGGGGTTCCCACCATCCCTGTGCTGAGTTCCCGGGTCTGTACACCCGCTGTGCCCATTATGAGGAGTTCCCACCATCCCTGTGCTGAGTTCCCGGGTCTGTACACCCGCTGTGCCCATTATGAGGGGTTCCCACCATCCCTGTGCTGAGTTCCCGGGTCTGTACACCCGCTGTGCCCATTATGAGAGGTTCCCACCATCCCTGTGCTGAGTTCCCGGGTCTGTACACCCGCTGTGCCCATTATGAGGGGTTCCCACCATCCCTGTGCTGAGTTCCCGGATCTGTACACCCGCTGTGCCCATTATGAGGGGTTCTCACCATCCCTGTGCTGAGTTCCCGGATCTGTACACCCGCTGTGCCCATTATGAGGGGTTCTCACCATCCCTGTGCTGAGTTCCCGGGTCTGTACACCCGCTGTGCTCATTATGAGGGGTTCCCACCATCCCTGTGCCCATTATGAGGGGTTCCCACCATCCCTGTGCTGAGTTCCCGGGTCTGTACACCCGCTGTGCCCATTATGAGGGGTTCCCACCATCCCTGTGCTGAGTTCCCGGGTCTGTACACCCGCTGTGCCCATTATGAGGGGTTCCCACCATCCCTGTGCTGAGTTCCCGGGTCTGTACACCCGCTGTGCCCATTATGAGGGGTTCCCACCATCCCTGTGCTGAGTTCCCGGGTCTGTACACCCGCTGTGCCCATTATGAGGGGTTCCCACCATCCCTGTGCTGAGTTCCCGGGTCTGTACACCCGCTGTGCCCATTATGAGGGGTTCCCACCACCCCTGTGCTGAGTTCCCGGGTCTGTACACCCGCTGTGCCCATTATGAGGGGTTCCCACCATCCCTGTGCTGAGTTCCTGGGTCTGTACACCCGCTGTGCCCATTATGAGGGGTTCCCACCATCCCTGTGCTGAGTTCCCGGGTCTGTACACCCGCTGTGCCCATTATGAGGGGTTCTCACCACCCCTGGGCTGAGTTCCCGGGTCTGTACACCCGCTGTGCCCATTATGAGGGGTTCCCACCATCCCTGTGCTGAGTTCCCGGGTCTGTACACCCGCTGTGCCCATTATGAGGGGTTTCCCCCATCCCTGTGCTGAGTTCCCGGGTCTGTACACCCGCTGTGCCCATTATGAGGGGTTCTCACCATCCCTGTGCTGAGTTTCCGGGTCTGTACACCCGCTGTGCCCATTATGAGGGGTTCTCACCATCCCTGTGCTGAGTTCCCGGGTCTGTACACCCGCTGTGCCCATTATGAGGGGTTCCCACCATCCCTGTGCTGAGTTCCCGGGTCTGTACACCCGCTGTGCCCATTATGAGGGGTTCCCACCATCCCTGTGCTGAGTTCCCGGGTCTGTACACCCGCTGTGCCCATTATGAGGGGTTCCCACCATCCCTGTGCTGAGTTTCCGGGTCTGTACACCCGCTGTGCCCATTATGAGGGGTTCTCACCATCCCTGTGCTGAGTTCCCGGGTCTGTACACCCGCTGTGCCCATTATGAGGGGTTCTCACCATCCCTGTGCTGAGTTCCCGGGTCTGTACACCCGCTGTGCCCATTATGAGGGGTTCCCACCATCCCTGTGCTGAGTTCCCGGGTCTGTACACCCGCTGTGCCCATTATGAGGGGTTCTCACCATCTCTGTGCTGAGTTCCCGGGTCTGTGCACCCGCTGTGCCCATTATGAGGGGTTCCCACCATCCCTGTGCTGAGTTCCCGGGTCTGTACACCCGCTGTGCCCATTATGAGGGGTTCTCACCATCTCTGTGCTGAGTTCCCGGGTCTGTGCACCCGCTGTGCCCATTATGAGGGGTTCCCACCATCCCTGTGCTGAGTTCCCGGGTCTGTACACCCGCTGTGCCCATTATGAGGGGTTCCCACCATCCCTGTGCTGAGTTCCCGGGTCTGTACACCCACTGTGCCCATTATGAGGGGTTCCCACCATCCCTGTGCTGAGTTCCCGGGTCTGTACACCCGCTGTGCCCATTATGAGGGGTTCCCACCATCCCTGTGCTAACCTTTTATCATTAAAGAGCTGTCTTTGATGGCCAGTCATTGACCTTGCCTAAGCTGTGATGGTGTCATCAGTCTGCTGCAAGCAGGAGGAAGCATGTCCTTAGTCTCCCCTCCTCCAGTGATCAGACTGTACATTGTAGCTTTGCAGCAGGGACTGATCTGTGTCAGACATTTGTGAGCACAACCAAGAGCCGCACAGCCACCAGGATTTATATGATTGTGTCCTCTCTGAGTCATCATCTCAGTCCAGGAAGTAGATGGTGACCCTGGATGAAACCTGAACACAGATGGTGCCGTCCTTTTGGAGAGGACATCAAATGAAGGCATTGTCAGGGGGTGCTGCGATCTCTGTGAGAGGTAATAAACACCTAGAAGGGGGAACATTAAATATTTGATGACAGGTCCACTTTATAAATATAGGAGAAGCAAGGAGCACCCAGGCTAGACTGGGAGTTGTAGTCTCCACCTGTAACTGAAATATCATTTCTGTGTGAAGTGATGACATCACTAATCCCGGTTGCTCGGCATCTCTCTCCCTTCCCCCGGGGGTGTCCGCTGGCCTCACCCCATTCCCGGAAAGCGGTAGATGCGGTGTTGGTGTCCTCTGCCCACACAGACGCCCCCTCAGGACGTGTAGCGGTGGCACCCGGCGCTCTGTGGCCAGATAATGGATCTCTGCCCCCTCTTCGGGTCTCACTGATAAGAAATTTGTGCAGAACCTGCAGAGCATTGATAAACCTGTACACAGACCACTCCCATCACCTGAACTCAGACCACTCCCATCACCCGAACTCAGACCACTCCCATCACCTGAACTCAGACCACTCCCATCACCTGAACTCAGACCACTCCCATCACCCGAACTCAGACCACTCCCGTCACCCGAACTCAGACCACTCCCATCACCTGAACTCAGACCACTCCCATCACCTGAACTCAGACCACTCCCATCACCCGAACTCAGACCACTCCCATCACCCGAACTCAGACCACTCCCATCACCTGAACTCAGACCACTCCCGTCACCTGAACTCAGACCACTCCCATCACCCGAACTCAGACCACTCCCGTCACCCGAACTCAGACCACTCCCATCACCTGAACTCAGACCACTCCCATCACCTGAACCTAGACCACTCCCGTCACCCGAACTCAGACCACTCCCATCACCCGAACTCAGACCACTCCCATCACCCGAACTCAGACCACTCCCATCACCCGAACTCAGACCACTCCAGTCACCTGTACTCAGACCACTCCCATCACCTGTACTCAGACCACTCCCATCACCTGTACTCAGACCACTCCCATCACCTGTACTCAGACCACTCCCATCACCTGTACTCAGACCACTCCCGTCACCTGAACTCAGACCACTCCCGTCACCTGAACTCAGACCACTCCCGTCACCTGAACTCAGACCACTCCCGTCACCTGAACTCAGACCACTCCCGTCACCTGAACTCAGACCACTCCCATCACCTGAACTCAGACCACTCCCATCACCTGAACTCAGACCACTCCCGTCACCTGAACTCAGACCACTCCCATCACCCGAACTCAGACCACTCCCGTCACCTGAACTCAGATCACTACCATCACCTGAACTCAGACCACTCCCATCACCCGAACTCAGACCACTCCCGTCACCTGAACTCAGACCACTCCTATCACCTGAACTCAGACCACTCCCATCACCTGAACTCAGACCACTCCCATCACCCGAACTCAGACCACTCCCGTCACCTGAACTCAGATCACTACCATCACCTGAACTCAGACCACTCCCATCACCCGAACTCAGACCACTCCCGTCACCTGAACTCAGACCACTCCTATCACCTGAACTCAGACCACTCCCATCACCTGAACTCAGACCACTCCCATCACCCGAACTCAGACCACTCCCGTCACCTGAACTCAGACCACTCCTATCACCTGAACTCAGATCACTACCATCACCTGAACTCAGACCACTCCCATCACCTGAACTCAGACCACTCCCATCACCCGAACTCAGACCACTCCCATCACCCGAACTCAGACCACTCCCATCACCCGAACTCAGACCACTCCCATCACCTGAACTCAGACCACTCAAATCACCTGTACTCAGACCACTCCCATCACCTGAACTCAGACCACTCCCATCACCTGAACTCAGACCACTCAAATCACCTGTACTCAGCCCGCTCCCGTCACCTGAACTCAGACCTTTCTCGTCACCTGAACTCAGCCCATTCCCGTCACCTGAACTCAGACCACTCCCATCACCCGAACTCAGACCACTCCCGTCACCTGTACTCAGACCACTCCCGTCACCCAAACTCAGACGACTCCCGTCACCTGAACTCAGACCACTCCCTTCACCCGAACTCAGACCACTCCCATCACCCGAACTCAGACCACTCCCATCACCCGAACTCAGACCACTCCCGTCACCCGAACTCAGACCACTCCCATCACCCGAACTCAGATCACTCCCGTCACCTGAACTCAGACCACTCCCGTCACCCGAACTCAGACCACTCCCATCACCTGAACTCAGATCACTCCCATCACCCGAACTCAGACCACTCCCGTCACCCGAACTCAGACCACTCCAGTCACCTGTACTCAGACCACTCCCATCACCTGTACTCAGACCACTCCCATCACCTGTACTCAGACCACTCCCATCACCTGAACTCAGACCACTCCCATCACCTGAACTCAGACCACTCCCATCACCTGAACTCAGACCACTCCCGTCACCTGAACTCAGACCACTCCCGTCACCTGTACTCAGACCACTCCCGTCACCTGAACTCAGACCACTCCCGTCACCTGAACTCAGACCACTCCCATCACCTGAACTCAGACCACTCCCGTCACCTGAACTCAGACCACTCCCATCACCTGAACTCAGACCACTCCTATCACCTGAACTCAGACCACTCCCGTCACCTGAACTCAGATCACTACCATCACCTGAACTCAGACCACTCCCATCACCCGAACTCAGACCACTCCCATCACCTGAACTCAGACCACTCCCCTCACCCGAACTCAGACCACTCCCATCACCCGAACTCAGACCACTCCCATCACCTGAACTCAGACCACTCAAATCACCTGTACTCAGACCACTCCCATCACCTGAACTCAGACCACTCCCATCACCTGAACTCAGACCACTCAAATCACCTGTACTCAGACCACTCCCATCACCTGAACTCAGACCACTCCCGTCACCTGAACTCAGATCACTACCATCACCTGAACTCAGACCACTCCCATCACCCGAACTCAGACCACTCCCATCACCTGAACTCAGACCACTCCCATCACCCGAACTCAGACCACTCCCATCACCTGAACTCAGACCACTCAAATCACCTGTACTCAGACCACTCCCATCACCTGAACTCAGACCACTCCCATCACCTGAACTCAGACCACTCAAATCACCTGTACTCAGACCACTCCCATCACCTGAACTCAGACCACTCCCGACACCTGAACTCAGCCCCCCCATCACCTGAACTCAGCCCACTCCCGTCACCTGTACTCAGCCCGCTCCCGTCACCTGAACTCAGACCTTTCCCGTCACCTGAACTCAGACCACTCCCATCACCCGAACTCAGACCACTCCCATCACCCGAACTCAGACCACTCCGTCACCTGTACTCAGACCACTCCCGTCACCCGAACTCAGACCACTCCCATCACCCGAACTCAGACCACTCCCATCACCCGAACTCAGACCACTCCCGTCACCCGAACTCAGACCACTCCCATCACCCGAACTCAGATCACTCCCGTCACCTGAACTCAGACCTTTCCTGTCACCTGAACTCAGACCACTACCGTCACCTGAACTCAGACCACTCCCATCACCCGAACTCAGACCACTCCCGTCACCCGAACTCAGACCACTCCCATCACCCGAACTCAGATCACTCCCGTCACCTGAACTCAGACCTTTCCTGTCACCTGAACTCAGCACATTCCTGTCACCTGAACTCAGCCCATTCCTGTCACCTGAACTCAGACCACTCCCATCACCTGAACTCAGACCACTCCCATCTCCTGAACTCAGACCACTCCCATCAACTGAACTCAGACCACTCCCATCACCCGAACTCAGACCACTCCCATCACCCGAACTCAGACCACTCCCGTCACCCGAACTCAGACCACTCCCATCACCCGAACTCAGATCACTCCCGTCACCTGAACTCAGACCTTTCCTGTCACCTGAACTCAGACCACTACCGTCACCTGAACTCAGACCACTCCCATCACCCGAACTCAGACCACTCCCGTCACCCGAACTCAGACCACTCCCATCACCCGAACTCAGATCACTCCCGTCACCTGAACTCAGACCTTTCCTGTCACCTGAACTCAGCACATTCCTGTCACCTGAACTCAGCCCATTCCTGTCACCTGAACTCAGACCACTCCCATCACCTGAACTCAGACCACTCCCATCTCCTGAACTCAGACCACTCCCATCACCTGAACTCAGACCACTCCCATCACCCGAACTCAGACCACTCCCGTCATCTGAACTCAGCCCATTCCTGTCACCTGAACTCAGACCACTCCCATCACCTGAACTCAGACCACTCCCGTCACCTGAACTCAGACCACTCCCATCACCTGAACTCAGACCACTCCCGTCACCTGAACTCAGACCATTCCCGTCACCTGAACTCAGACCACTCCCGTCACCTGAACTCAGACCACTCCCATCACCTGAACTCAGACCCCTCCCGTCACCTGAACTCAGACCACTGCCGTCACCTGAACTCAGACCACTGCCGTCACCTGAACTCAGACCACTCCCATCTCCTGAACTCAGACCACTCCCATCAACTGAACTCAGACCACTCCCATCACCCGAACTCAGACCACTCCCGTCATCTGAACTCAGCCCATTCCTGTCACCTGAACTCAGACCATTCCCGTCACCTGAACTCAGACCACTGCCGTCACCTGAACTCAGACCACTCCCATCACCTGAACTCAGACCACTCCCATCACCTGAACTCAAACCACTCCCATCTACTGAACTCAGCCCCCTCCCATCACCTGAACTTAGACCACTACCGTCACCTGAAGTCAGACCACTCCCGTCACCTGAACTCAGACCACTCCCCTCACCTGAACTCAGACCACTCCCGTCACCTGAACTCAGACCACTCCCCTCACCTGAACTCAGACCACTCCCATCTCCTGAACTCAGCCCCCCCATCACCTGAACTCAGACCACTCCCGTAACCTGAACTCAGACCATTCCCGTCACCTGAACTTAGACCACTCCCATCACCTGAACTCAGACCATTCCCGTCACCTGAACTTAGACCACTCCCATCACCTGAACTCAGACCATTCCCGTCACCTGAACTTAGACCACTCCCATCACCTGAACTCAGACCACTGCCGTCACCTGAACTTAGACCACTCCCATCACCTGAACTCAGACCACTTACATCACCTGAACTCAGACCACTCCCATCACCCGAACTCAGACCACTCCCATCACCCGAACTCAGCCCCCGCCCATCACCTGAACTCAGACCACTACCGTCACCTGAACTCAGACCACTACCGTCACCTGAACTCAGACCACTACCGTCACCTGAACTCAGACCACTACTGTCACCTGAACTCAGACCACTACCGTCACCTGAACTCAGACCACTACCGTCACCTGAACTCAGACCACTCCCATCTCCTGAACTCAGCCCCCGCCCATCACCTGAACTCAGACCACTACCGTCACCTGAACTCAGACCACTACTGTCACCTGAACTCAGACCACTCCCATCACCTGAACTCAGACCACTCCTGTCACCTGAACTCAGCCCCCTCCTGTCACCTGAACTCAGATCACTCCCATCACCTAACCTCAGACCACTCCCGTAACCTGAACTCAGACCACTGCCGTCACCAGAACTCAGACCACTCCCATCACCTGAACTCAGCCCACTCCCATCACCTGAACTCAGACCACTCCCGTAACCTGAACTCAGACCACTGCCGTCACCAGAACTCAGACCACTCCCGTCACCTGAACTCAGACCACTCCCATCACCTGAACTCAGACCACTCCCATCACCTGAACTCAGACCACTCCCATCTCCTGGACTCAGACCACTCCCATCACCTGAACTCAGCCCACTCCCGTCACCTGAACTCAGCCCACTCCCGTCACCTGAACTCAGACCACTCCCATCACCTGAACTCAGACCACTCCCATCACCTGAACTCAGACCACTCCCATCTCCTGAACTCAGACCACTCCCGTCACCTGAACTCAGACCACTCCCATCACCTGAACTCAGACCACTCCCATCACCTGAACTCAGACCACTCCCATCTCCTGAACTCAGACCACTCCCGTCACCTGAACTCAGACCACTCCCATCACCTGAACTCAGACCACTCCCGTCACCTGAACTCAGACCACTCCCATCTCCTGAACTCAGACCACTCCCGTCACCTGAACTCAGACCACTCCCGTCACCTGAACTCAGACCACTCCCATCACCTGAACTCAGACCACTCCCATCACCTGAACTCAGACCACTCCCATCACCTGAACTCAGACCACTCCCGTCACCTGAACTCAGACCACTCCCATCACCTGAACTCAGACCACTCCCGTCACCTGAACTTAGACCACTCCCATCACCTGAACTCAGACCATTCCCGTCACCTGAACTTAGACCACTCCCATCACCTGAACTCAGACCATTCCCGTCACCTGAACTTAGACCACTCCCATCACCTGAACTCAGACCACTGCCGTCACCTGAACTTAGACCACTCCCATCACCTGAACTCAGACCACTTACATCACCTGAACTCAGACCACTCCCATCACCCGAACTCAGACCACTCCCATCACCCGAACTCAGCCCCCGCCCATCACCTGAACTCAGACCACTACCGTCACCTGAACTCAGACCACTACCGTCACCTGAACTCAGACCACTACCGTCACCTGAACTCAGACCACTACTGTCACCTGAACTCAGACCACTACCGTCACCTGAACTCAGACCACTACCGTCACCTGAACTCAGACCACTCCCATCTCCTGAACTCAGCCCCCGCCCATCACCTGAACTCAGACCACTACCGTCACCTGAACTCAGACCACTACTGTCACCTGAACTCAGACCACTCCCATCACCTGAACTCAGACCACTCCTGTCACCTGAACTCAGCCCCCTCCTTTCACCTGAACTCAGACCACTCCCATCACCTAACCTCAGACCACTCCCGTAACCTGAACTCAGACCACTGCCGTCACCAGAACTCAGACCACTCCCATCACCTGAACTCAGACCACTCCCGTAACCTGAACTCAGACCACTGCCGTCACCAGAACTCAGACCACTCCCGTCACCTGAACTCAGACCACTCCCATCACCTGAACTCAGACCACTCCCATCACCTGAACTCAGACCACTCCCATCTCCTGAACTCAGACCACTCCCATCACCTGAACTCAGCCCACTCCCGTCACCTGAACTCAGCCCACTCCCGTCACCTGAACTCAGACCACTCCCATCACCTGAACTCAGACCACTCCCATCACCTGAACTCAGACCACTCCCATCTCCTGAACTCAGACCACTCCCGTCACCTGAACTCAGACCACTCCCATCACCTGAACTCAGACCACTCCCATCACCTGAACTCAGACCACTCCCATCTCCTGAACTCAGACCACTCCCGTCACCTGAACTCAGACCACTCCCATCACCTGAACTCAGACCACTCCCATCACCTGAACTCAGACCACTCCCATCTCCTGAACTCAGACCACTCCCGTCACCTGAACTCAGACCACTCCCGTCACCTGAACTCAGACCACTCCCATCACCTGAACTCAGACCACTCCCATCACCTGAACTCAGACCACTCCCATCTCCTGAACTCAGATCACTCCCGTCACCTGAACTCAGACCACTCCCATCACCTGAACTCAGACCACTCCCGTCACCTGAACTCAGACCACTTCCGTCACCTGAACTTAGACCACGCCCATCACCTGAACTCAGACCACGCCCATCACCTGAACTCAGACCACTCCCATCACCTGTACTCAGACCACTCCCATCACCTGAACTCTGATCTTGTTCCATCATGTGACCCTAGGCCTGATCACATGATCCCTGTCTACTTAGGAGCACTGTGTGCGTTTCATGTCATTAGAGACTGCAGCGGGTCCATTGTGTTCAATCAGAGGAAGGTTCGGTCACTATGAAGGAAGCAGAACCTGCCTATGTAATCAGGAGTTATGACATAGAGGAAAACGATTGGCAATGATCGGGACTGGCGGGCGCAGTGATGATGTTCGGAGTGCGTTCCCAGCGCGGCGGGTCGCTCGGTGTCATCGCTGGCCACGCTGCGCCTTCCTGCTGTTATCTGCTGTCACCGCGCGAACACACAAGGACATCAAGCCGCTTCCTGCCGCTGGAAGGGCAGACAACGGGAACTGGCCCCTAGAAACCTGAGCATTGTTCCAGGGCCGCGGGCTCCCCTGTGTGACGGTCAGGATGTGGAAAGACGGAAACGCTGGACAATAAATAACCAGAAGCGGCCACATCCCCCGAGCAACAGGAACGCAGTGCCAGCGCCGCAGCCATCCGAGAATGGGGGGGGGGGACACAGTGCCCCCTGCTGTCCGGGACAGGGACATTACAGGGCGGGCCCGGGGAGGGGGGGGGGGGGGGAACTGCGGGGTTCGGCCATAAGAAGAGTTTTATGGGGGGACGCTGAAGAGTTAACTCCCCTCCCTCGGATGGTTTCCGGGTCCCGGATGACATTATGGAGAGCGCAAGCGACTGTTTATACAACAAACAACTGTAACATTTTAACAATGAGATGGAAAGAAGGCGATTCGTTGTGTGCAGGGTGACAGCTGGAGGAGAAATCGCACACAATGGGAGAAGTGACTGTCAATATTTAACATTCAACTCCATTATCGACGGCGGAACGAAGCTCTAAGGCTCGGCTCACGCTCGTGCGACTTTGGACAGTAAAGTCGCCTGACAAGTCGCAAACCCTAATGTTTTTCAACGACAAGCGTTCAAAAGATGTGCGGCTTAAAGTCGTGGCGACTTTTTAAAAAGGTTTCTGCACTACTTCGGTTTCCGACTTTTATGCGACTTAAGTGCCATTGACTGCAAAGTAAAACCCCTCAAAATTTGCACGAAAGTCGCACCTGAAAGTTGTACAATGCGACAGCTGTCCGTTATAATTGGTCAAAGCCAAAGCCGCAACCAATCCGAAGTTGCGTTCCAAAGGTCGTGCGACTTTGGTCCGACTTTTATGCGACTTAAGTGTCGTTGACTGCAATGTAAAACCCCTCAAAATTTGCACAAAAGTCGCACCTGAAAGTTGTACAATGCGACAGTTGTCCGTTATCATTGGTCAAAGCAAAAGCCACAACACATCCAAAGTTGCGTTCCAAAGGTCTTGCGACTTTGGACCGACTTTTATGCGACTTAAGTGCCGTTGACTGCAATGTAAAACCCTCAAAATTGGCAACAATGCGACAGTTGTCCGTTATCATTGGTCAAAGCCAAAGCCGCAACCCATCCAAAGTTGCGTTCCAAAGGTCTTGCGACTTTTGTCCGACTTTTATGCGACTTAAGTGTCGTTGACTGCAATGTAAGACCCCTCAAAATTTGCATGAAAGTCGCACCTGAAAGTTGTACAATGCGACAGTCGTCCGTTATCATTGGTCAAAGCCGCAACCCATCCAAAGTTCCAAAGGTCGTGCGACTCTGGAGTCGTTCAAGTGTAAATGGAGTCTTAAAGCAGAATGAAACTCCAATCACACTTGTGGAACTTGCCATGCGACTTTGGAAATCAAAGTCGCAAGACAAGTCGTGCCCCCCATGTTTTCCAAGGATAGCCATTCATATGTGTGCAAAAGTCGCAACGACTTTAAAGTAGTTCATGCAACTTGAGGGCCATAGACTTCAATGCTGACCCTCAAAAGTTGAATGAAAATCGCAGCTGAATGTTTTACATGCAACAGTGGGGTCCGAGCTTTGCAGAGGGACAACAAGTCACATCCGAGTCGCACCCATCCACAGTTGTCAAAGTTGCACTCCAAAGTCATGCGACTTAAAGCGGCTCCATTCACACTTGTGTGGCTTGTTATGCGAATTTGGACACTAAAGTCGCATCCCTAATGTTTTTTAATGACAAACGTTCAAAAATTTGTGCGGCTTAAAGTCACGGCGACTTTTAAAAGATTCGGCATTACTTTTGGTCCGACTTTTATGCGACTTGAGTGCCATAGACTGCCATGTAAACCCTCAAAAGTCTCATGAAAGTCGCACCTAAATGTTATACATGCGACAGTTGCCCGTTACCATCAGTCAAAGCCAAAGCCGCACCCATCCAAAGTTGCACTGCAAAGTCGCAGAGCTTTGGAGTCTTACAACCGTTAATGGTAGGCTCACACTACTGCATGTTGGGTCGCAAAGTCGCTCTCTTTCCCGACACCTACAGGAACGCGCTTCCCTTTAGTAGACGCTCAGTGGCGCCATTGAGGCCGCGTTCACACCTGTGCGTTTTAAAACGCTCTGCTAAAACGACAAATCGCACGACGGGCATTTCAGACGCCGTTTCTTTTAATGGCCCCTTAAAACACCGTGCGGTTCTGCCGCAATTGCCGCACGATAGATCGCGCTGCAGTAATGGAAGACCACGTCGCACGAAAGTCGTCGCCTGAAGGAAGCCCGAGCTTCTTGCGATGCGGTTTACCGCGATTGTCGCACTGGACAGCGCCGTGTTTTCAGGTGCCATTAAAATGAATGGCATCCGAAATGTAAGTTGTGCGATTTTTTTTTTTCATTTTAGCAGAGCGTTTTTGAAACGGCGGGCAGAATGGTGGCGATTCCGTCCGTGATTCATAATGCCCAGGTGTGAGTGCAGCCTAATTGGTAATGGAAACCGTTCATCTGCTACTGGGCGCTTTTTCACGCGTGTGCCAAACCAAACCGGTGCAAAAAAAAAAAAAAAAAAGGGTCAAGGGCGCCTTTTCCTGCGTTCCTCTCCAGTAGAGCAGCCCATTGAAATGAATGGGGAGCCCTACAAGGGAACTGCGCATGCAAATGTGCACTCATAGGTCTGAGCGAAGTCTGCGTTTTCACCTAAGTGTGTTATAAATGGTTTCGCAAAATTGTGCGTTTTTTGTGCTGCACACATAGGGGGCGCCCCAATCCTTTCAACGGGTCACCCTACTTATCATGGCAAACACATTGGAGGAGCTCGTGTAGGTTTTTTTGCGCATTGAGCTTTGAGCGTGCTGTAACCGCAAGCGTTGACGCAGTGTTTGCGTGTTTTTCGGTGCAGAAAAGCGTATGCTTAATTGCCGCTTTTGGGGTGCCGTTACCAATGAATGGCAACACATGTGCAACGCACAGTTTTGCACGTGTCATGGTAATGTTAGGGCCTCATTCACATTGGTGTTCCCATTTGTAAAGTACCTGAGTAAAGGGTTTGTCTTCACCTGTGTGGGAGCTCAGGGGAGGGTGTTTAATGATTGAAGGTGGAGCTTTCCTGAACAAGGATCCTGTCGCTGTATATTGGGGCACGTCCGGGATTCATTTACACCTGGAGCTCAGGGGAGGGTGTTTAATGATTGAAGGCGGATCTTTCCCGAACAATGATCCTGTCGCTGTATATTGCGGCACGTCCGGGATTCATTTACACCTGGAGCTCAGGGGAGGGTGTTTAATGATTGAAGGCGGAGCTTTCCTGAACAAGGATCCGGTCGCTGTATATTGGGGCACGTCCGGGATTCATTAACACCTGGAGCTCAGGGGAGGGCGTTTAATGATTGAAGGCGGATCTTTCCCGAACAATGATCCTGTCGCTGTATATTGGGGCACGTCCGGGATTCATTTACACCTGGAGCTCAGGGGAGGGTGTTTAATGATTGAAGGCGGAGCTTTCCTGAACAATGATCCTGTCGCTGTATATTGGGGCACGTCCGGGATTCATTTACACCTGGAGCTCAGGGGAGGGTGTTTAATGATTGAAGGCGGAGCTTTCCTGAACAATGATCCTGTCGCTGTATATTGGGGCACGTCCGGGATTCATTTACACCTGGAGCTCAGGGGAGGGTGTTTAATGATTGAAGGCGGAGCTTTCCTGAACAATGATCCTGTGGATGTACATTGGGGCACGTCCGGGATTCATTCACCTAACGTTACGGATGTGTCCACTTTAATGGAAACCTTCGCTGACAGAAATGTAGAGGCTGCAATTACTGAAAATGCCGGTTCCCTGGTCATCTCTGAGCTCTTCATCCGCCTACATATTCCAGGTGGGTGACTGAGACAGAAGCCAGCGGACCGGTATGACCTCGGAGGATGAAGTCAGCAATGCAGTCTTCTCTGTATTTCGTACAGACGGAGGACAAGAAATGACGTGAGGTTTGAACCTAGACACCAATGAAGACAGTGGATTGGTATGACTTCAGATGTCTGGTGCTGGATGTACGATTCACATGAATTCAGACATCCCTGAAGCCAGTGGATCGGTATGACCCCAGATGCCTGATTTATGGACTACATGATCTCAGACACCCCTGAAGCCAGTGGATCGGTATGACCCCAGATGCCTGATTTATGACTCGCATGATCTCAGACACTCCCTGAAGCCAGAAGATCGGTATGACCCCAGATGTCTGCTTTGGGATTTATCGACAATGTGAACTCAGACACCCCTGAAGCCAGTGGATCGGTATGACCCCAGATGCGGGATTTATGGACTACATGATCTCAGACACCCCCTGAAGCCAGTGGATCGGTATGACCCCAGATGCCTGATTTATGGACTACATGATCTCAGACACCCCTGAAGCCAGTGGATCGGTATGACCCCAGATGCCTGATGTGGGATTTATGGACTACATGAACTCAGACACCCCCTGAAGCCAGAGGATCGGTATGACCCCAGATGCCTGATTTATGGACTACATGATCTCAGACACCCCTGAAGCCAGAAGATCGGTATGACCCCAGATGCCTGATTTATGGACTACATGATCTCAGACACCCCTGAAGCCAGTGGATCGGTATGACCCCAGATGCCTGATGTGGGATTTATGACTCGCATGATCTCAGACACCCCTGAAGCCAGAAGATTGGTATGACCCCAGATGTCTGCTGTGGGATTTATCGACAACGTGAACTCAGACACTCCTGAAGCCAGTGGATCGGTATGACCCCAGATGCCTGATTTATGGACTACATGATCTCAGACACCCCCTGAAGCCAGTGGATCGGTATGACCCCAGATACCTGATTTATGGACTACATGATCTCAGACACCCCCTGAAGCCAGTGGATCGGTATGACCCCAGATGCCTGATGTGGCATTTATGGACTACATGAACACAGACACCCCTTGAAGCCAGTGGATCGGTATGACCCCAGATGCCTGATTTATGGACTACATGATCTCAGACACCCCCTGAAGCCAGTGGATCGGTATGACCCCAGATGCCTGATTTATGGACTACATGATCTCAGACACCCCCTGAAGCCAGTGGATCGGTATGACCCCAGATGCCTGATTTATGGACTACATGATCTCAGACACCCCCTGAAGCCAGTGGATCGGTATGACCCCAGATGCCTGATGTGGGATTTATGGACTACATGAACACAGACACCCCTTGAAGCCAGTGGATCGGTATGACCCCAGATGCCTGATTTATGGACTACATGATCTCAGACACCCCCTGAAGCCAGTGGATCGGTATGACCCCAGATGCCTGATGTGGCATTTATGGACTACATGAACTCAGACACCCCTGAAGCCAGTGGATCGGTATGACCCCAGATGCCTGATGTGGCATTTATGGACTACATGAACTCAGACACCCCTGAAGCCAGTGGATCGGTATGACCCCAGATGCCTGATGTGGCATTTATGGACTACATGAACTCAGACACCCCTGAAGCCAGTGGATCGGTATGACCCCAGATGCCTGATGTGGGATTTATGGACTACATGAACACAGACACCCCTTGAAGCCAGTGGATCGGTATGACCCCAGATGCCTGATGTGGGATTTATGGACTACATGAACACAGACACCCCTTGAAGCCAGTGGATCGGTATGACCCCAGATGCCTGATTTATGGACTACATGATCTCAGACACCCCCTGAAGCCAGTGGATCGGTATGACCCCAGATGCCTGATGTGGCATTTATGGACTACATGAACTCAGACACCCCTGAAGCCAGTGGATCGGTATGACCCCAGATGCCTGATGTGGCATTTATGGACTACATGAACTCAGACACCCCTGAAGCCAGTGGATCGGTATGACCCCAGATGCCTGATGTGGCATTTATGGACTACATGAACTCAGACACCCCTGAAGCCAGTGGATCGGTATGACCCCAGATGTGGGATTTATGGACTACATGAACTCAGACACCCCTTGAAGCCAGTGGATCGGTATGACCCCAGATGTGGGATTTATGGACTACATGAACTCAGACACCCCTGAAGCCAGTGGATCGGTATGACCCCAGATGTGGGATTTATGGACTACATGAACTCAGACACCCCTGAAGCCAGTGGATCGGTATGACCACAGATGCCCGATGCAGGATTTATGGATCACATGACCTCAGACACCCCTTGAAGCCAGTGGATCGGTATGACCCCAGATGCCCGATGCAGGATTTATGGATCACATGACCTCAGACACCCCTTGAAGCCAGTGGATCGGTATGACCCCAGATGCGGGATTTATGGATCACATGATCTCAGACACCCCTTGAAGCCAGTGGATCGGTATGACCCCAGATGCCCGATGCAGGATTTATGGATCACATGACCTCAGACACCCCTTGAAGCCAGTGGATCGGTATGACCCCAGATGCGGGATTTATGGATCACATGATCTCAGACACCCCTTGAAGCCAGTGGATCGGTATGACCCCAGATGCGGGATTTATGGACTACATGAACTCAGACACCCCTGAAGCCAGTGGATCGGTATGACCCCAGATGTGGGATTTATGGACTACATGAACTCAGACACCCCTGAAGCCAGTGGATCGGTATGACCCCAGATGTGGGATTTATGGACTACATGAACTCAGACACCCCTGAAGCCAGTGGATCGGTATGACCCCAGATGCCCGATGCAGGATTTATGGATCACATGACCTCAGACACCCCCTGAAGCCAGTGGATCGGTATGACCCCAGATGTGGGATTTATGGACTACATGAACTCAGACACCCCTTGAAGCCAGTGGATCGGTATGACCCCAGATGTGGTATTTATGGACTACATGAACTCAGACACCCCTTGAAGCCAGTGGATCGGTATGACCCCAGATGTGGGATTTATCGATCACGTGATCTCAGACACCCCTTGAAGCCAGTGGATCGGTATGACCCCAGATGTGGGATTTATCGATCACATGACCTCAGACACCCCTTGAAGCCAGTGGATCGGTATGACCCCAGATGTGAGATGCAGGATTTATGGATCACATGAACTCAGACACCCCCTGAAGCCAGTGGATCGGTATGACCCCAGATGTGGGATTTATGGACTACATGAACTCAGACACCCCTTGAAGCCAGTGGATCGGTATGACCCCAGATGTGGTATTTATGGACTACATGAACTCAGACACCCCTTGAAGCCAGTGGATCGGTATGACCCCAGATGTGGGATTTATCGATCACGTGATCTCAGACACCCCTTGAAGCCAGTGGATCGGTATGACCCCAGATGTGGGATTTATCGATCACATTACCTCAGACACCCCTTGAAGCCAGTGGATCGGTATGACCCCAGATGTGGGATTTATCGATCACGTGATCTCAGACACCCCTTGAAGCCAGTGGATCGGTATGACCCCAGATGTGGGATTTATCGATCACGTGATCTCAGACACCCCTTGAAGCCAGTGGATCGGTATGACCCCAGATGTGGGATTTATCGATCACATGACCTCAGACACCCCTTGAAGCCAGTGGATCGGTATGACCCCAGATGCGGGATTTATGGATCACATTACCTCAGACACCCCTTGAAGCCAGTGGATCGGTATGACCCCAGATGTGAGATTTTTTGGCTGACGTGTCAGATTTGTGTCTGTTGTTTCCCCTCGGAGGTGACATGGGACGCGCAGATAAAAGGCCCCATTGTAGCCGTGGCGCCGTTGTAGCGGGTAAATCCCGTCCGACCAGCTCTGGTGCCAAAATAATCCATGAACTGCGCCATTCATCAAACTCCGCCCCCCTTGATCGTCGGCGGATCAAAGAGACACCGTGGGGGCCCCGCCGGTGCTACGATGGGGCCCTGGAGAAGGTTGCCTGCCTCTCCCTTTCCAGCCAATCAAATTGCAGCTATTATTCCTCTGTGGCCGGCCATAGGACATGAGACACATGTGGGCAATATGGCCGAAGCTGAGATGGAAGGGTGATCAAGTAAGGGGCTCGGAGATTTTCCAGCACGGTGGGCAGAATCTTCTGGCTGGTAACAATAAACCTCCCGGGGGACCCCGATGGAGGAAACGCCGGGCCTTTGATCGCACGTCGATCCACAATGGCTGCTGGATCCCCCTGGTGCACAGTGTAGCTCACTGCAGCATCAGGAGAGAAGCAGTGCATGCTAGTCTTTTTTTTTTTTTGCACATTAAGCCACGCCCCCACACTGGTGTCCTGGGGCCTACATGGCAGGATACACATGGTGGGTTGCTCCGCCCACATCCACCTTGGATAGGCGCCAGGAAAGCAAAATTCCCCCAAAGGAAAGCGTTCGATTTTTCTGTTATCCGCCAGGCGGGAGGAAAGTCGGACAGTTTACGCCCACCGCGCCGTGTGATAGGAGGAGAGAGCAGAGTGACAGAAAGATGAGCTCATCGCTCTGCTGCTTCTCCTTTCACTGTCCAGTCACAGGGGGAGGGAGAAGCAGAACAAGGGACCAATCGGTTGCACTGAAGAGCTCATGAGCTAACCAGTGAGCATGATCATAGGAGGAGACTGAGGAGTGAGAGAGGGGTGAGATCATCGCTCTGCTGCTTCTTCTTTCACTGTCCAGTCACAGGCCGGGGGGAGGGAGAAGCAGAACAAGGGACCAATCGGTTGCACTGAAGAGCTCATGAGCTAACCAGTGAGCATGATCATAGGAGGAGACTGAGGAGTGAGAGAGGGGTGAGATCATCGCTCTGCTGCTTCTTCTTTCACTGTCCAGTCACAGGCCGGGGGGAGGGAGAAGCAGAACAAGGGACCAATCGGTTGCACTGAAGTGCTCATGAGCTAACCAGTGAGCATGATCATAGGAGGAGACTGAGGAGTGAGAGAGAGGTGAGATCATCGCTCTGCTGCTTCTTCTTTCACTGTCCAGTCACAGGCCTGAGGAGAGGGAAAAGCAGAACAAGGAACCAATCGGTTGCACTGAAGTGCTCATGAGCTAACCAGGAAGCACACTGATAGGGGGAGAGTGCAGAGTGAGAGAGAGGTGAGTTGTGAGTTCATCGCTCTGCTGCTTCTTCTTGCACTGTCCAATCACAGGCCGGAGGCAGAAGCAGAAGAAGGAACCAATCAGCTGTGCTGAAGTGCTCATTAGATAAATAGGAAGCAAGCTGATAGGAGAAGAGAGCAGAGTGAGAGAGAAGTGAGGTCTTCAGCCTGCTGCTTCTCCTTTCACTGTCCAATCACAGGACGGAGGGAGAAGTAGAACAAGGAACCAATCAGCTGCGCTGCAGTGTTCATGAGCTAACCGGAAAACATGCTGATAGGAGGAGAGAGCAGAGTGACAGAGAGGTCAAACAGACTGAACTCTTTAGCAGGCTATACAGATATTTCATTCTTTGTCCGGAGTTAAGCTTTAAAAAAAAAAAAAGAAATGGCGCACCCCCCTCCAGCCTTAAGGCACCCGCCGCCATCGGGCCTTTTCCATCCCTCCGCCGCGCCCCATTGGCTCATCTCTGGTGATAACGATCGATCCCAGGAATGGGTCGGTTATCAGTGTGTCATGTACTCCGGAATCCTGGCACTGACAGATGTGAGATCCGCAGAACGCGACCCCCCCCCCCCCCATCCCCCCTCTCCTGGTGAGCCGAGCCAAGGAAGGTTTGCTGGAGACGATCGTTCGGCGGAGCAGAACAATTTGCAGTGAGAAGCATCAGCTGAGAGGCTCTGAACCTCCCCCATTCTGCTATACGTTTACCTGAGTCCTCCTTGCTGCTCCCGGGACCAGCACACACAATGATGGGAGTTGTAGTCTGACCTCATATGATGTGTCAGTGCTACAGATGATGGGAGTTGTAGTCTGAGTAAAACAAAACCTGCAAATACATGAAAATAATGTATGTGTCTGTAAATAATGGGGGTTGTAGTCTTACCCCATATACTGTACATTATACGATGTGGATAATGGGGGTTGTAGTCTTACTCCATATACTGTACATTATACGATGTGGATAATGGGGGTTATAGTCTTACCCCATATACTGTACATTATACGATGTGTTGGTGATGTGGATAATGGGGGTTGTAGTCTTGCCCCCATATACTGTACATTATACGATGTGTTGGTGATGTGGATAATGGGGGTTGTAGTCTTGCCCCATATACTGTACATTATACGATGTGTTGGTGATGTGGATAATGGGGGTTGTAGTCTTGCCCCATATACTGTACATTATACGATGTGTTGGTGATGTGGATAATGGGGGTTGTAGTCTTGCCCCATATACTGTACATTATACGATGTGGATAATGGGGGTTGTAGTCTTACTCCATATACTGTACATTATACGATGTGTTGGTGATGTGGATAATGGGGTTGTAGTCTTGCCCCATATACTGTACATTATACGATGTGTTGGTGATGTGGATAATGGGGGTTGTAGTCTTGCCCCCATATACTGTACATTATACGATGTGTTGGTGATGTGGATAATGGGGGTTGTAGTCTTGCCCCATATACTGTACATTATACGATGTGTTGGTGATGTGGATAATGGGGGTTGTAGTCTTGCCCCATATACTGTACATTATATGATGTGTTGGTGATGTGGATAATGGGGGTTGTAGTCTTGCCCCCATATACTATACATTATACGATGTGGATAATGGGGGTTGGAGTCTTGCCCCCATATACTGTACATTATACGATGTGTTGGCGATGTGGATAATGGGGGTTGTAGTCTAGCTGGAACTTGGGTCGGCTCCTGTCACTCAGTAATGGACAGGCAGGGAGTAGGTAGCGGGTGGGTCTCAGTCTTATATCACACAGCACTGGGGGAGGGGAGGGGGTGGATGGGGGTTGTAGTTATGCTGCTTTTATCTCCATGTTATTCCACATTGAAAGATGAAAGGATGAAATCCACCAGCTGACCATTAACAGGCCGCATTTACCGCATATATCCATTGACACCGACACCGGTAATGGTGGAAGGTGCCGAGTGCCCGTATAATGGCCGTTATCTCCACTTCATCTTATACAGATTGTCAGAGACAGTCTCCATCATCAGAGGAACTACAACTTCCAGCATGACCTTCCATCCCGGCTCCAAACTTCAGAGACAAGATGGATCTATATTTATATTCCATGACACCCTTCCTAGGGGCCGGTCCATGACACCCTTCCTAGGGGCTGGTCCATGACACCTTCCTTAGGGGGCCTTTCCATGACACCCTTCCTAGCAGCTGGTCCATGACACCTTCCTTAGGGGGCCTTTCCATGACACCCTTCCTAGCAGCTGGTCCATGACACCTTCCTTAGGGGGCCTTTCCATGACACCCTTCTTAGTGGCCGGTCCATGACACCTTGCTTAGGGGGCCTTTCCATGACACCCTTATTAGTGGCCGGTCCATGACACCTTCCTTAGGGGCCTTTCCATGACACCCTTCTTAGTGGCCGGTCCATGACACCTTGTTTAGGGAGCCTTTCCATGACACCCTTTCTAGGGGCTGGTCCATGACACCTTCCTTAGAGGGCCGTTCCATGACACCTTCCTTAGGGGCCTTTCCATGACACCCTTCCTAGAGGCCGTTCCATGACACCTTCCTTAGGGGGCCGTTCCATGACACCTTCCTTAGGGGGCCGTTCCATGACACCTTCCTTAGGAGGCCGTTCCATGACACCTTCCTTAGGAGGCCGTTCCATGACACCTTCCTTAGTGGGCCTTTCCATGACACCTTCCTTAGGAGGCCGTTCCATGACACCTTCCTTAGGGGGCCGTTCCATGACACCTTCCTTAGGGGGCCGTTCCATGACACCTTCCTTAGGAGGCCGTTCCATGACACCTTCCTTAGGGGGCCTTTCCATGACACCTTCCTTAGGAGGCCGTTCCATGACACCTTCCTTAGGGGGCCGGTCCATGACACCTTCCTTAGGGGGCCGGTCCATGACACCTTCCTTAGGGGGCCGTTCCATGACACCTTCCTTAGGGGGCCGTTCCATGACACCTTCCTTAGGGGGCCGTTCCATGACACCTTCCTTAGGAGGCCGTTCCATGACACCTTCCTTAGGGGGCCGTTCCATGACACCTTCCTTAGGGGGCCGTTCCATGACACCCTGCACTCACAGTATGTCCTCAGTCTCCTGGGTTGAGTGATGGTGGACTGAGGACATCTAGTGGTGGAATTTAATTACTGCAGGGGACAGCTCTGAATGTGTATTTTTAACCACTTGCCGACTGTATTACTTACATATACGGCGGCGAAGTGGTAGTACGGTGCCAGATCTTGTACCTAGTACGTGACCTGACACCTCCGGGTAGGCGACCCGCTCCGATCATACACAGCGGGACCCGCGGTCTCCATGTCCGCCGGCACTCGCCGATTGTTCGGTACAGAGGGAGAACGGCGATCTGTCAGTGCAGAAGGCATGGATTCTGTCTTCCCCTTATAAAAGCACCCCCCACACACACACGGTGCACAAACACTGGCTAGGGACACATTTAACCCTTTAAATGCCCCTGATCTTAACCCCTTCTCAGCCAGTGTCATTAGTACAGTGACAGTGCATATTTTTTTTAGCACTGATCACTGTATTAGGGTCACTGGTCCCCAAAAAGTGTCAGTTAGTGCCCGACTGTCTACCCCCCCCCCCCCCCCCATCAGGTTTTTATGGCTGTCTTTGCCCCCTGCTGGGGAGGATTCACACTCTCTATTGACGAAGACAACTGTATCCAGGGCAAGAAGTGCCGGGAAATCCATGATTAGCTGATGACACAGATTCACCTTATTTACTAAGCTCAGTAAACATTCACACTAAGCACTTTGGAGAGACAACCTCTCACTTCCTGTTGTCTTCCTGGGACAGGAAATGAAGAGGAAACTATATATAGGTTGTTATTCCTGAGACTTGTGTCGTTTTATCGCTGGAGGGACACTATTTACCCCGAGGCCTCGACTCCCAGAAACGGGGGAGCTCATTAGTTTTCCATTAAATCCATCGAGGTCAATCTGGTCAAAACAATTCCTGAACTAATGGAACAACAACCCCCCCAGGGCTGAGTGTAGGGGCGCTGAGGAGGGGTGATAAACAGGCCGAGTTGCCTCTGGAACTGCACAGACCATCCAGGACTATGGACTGCATCCAACACAATATAAATCTTCCATCCAACCTTCGTAAAAACTGATAGAAGGCATTATTAAAAATTTCCACTGACCCCAAGCCGACAGCCAGAAAACTCCACGCTGCCGGGAACGCACCATCAAGAATATCATAAATCCTGGGCGCCATCTTCTGGCTGAATGTGTGAACTGCAGCAGCCTGTGAGCTGGCTGTATTGATAGAAGGTATGGATGGAGTCAAGATTATAGAGCAGAATTCCAGGCCTATATTAAAGAAAACTCTGACTTGGTTATCATTAATGTCCCAGGATTCCGAAGTCATGGTCCCTTTCGGTGGGTCATTGTCCCGGGGTGCCAAAATGTGGCTCATTGTTGGTGCGTTATTGACCCACAGCCCTCAAATGTTGGTCACTGTCTGTGCGTCATTGTCCCAGTGCTCCTAGGGGTTGAATACTGTCAGAGGTCCCAAGATAATGAAATACAATGACCAACACTTGGGGGAACCTGGAACAATGACATACAGACATTGACCAACAATTGGGGGGTCCTGGGACAAATGACAGACGTTGACCAACACTTGGGGGTCCTGAGATACTGACATACAGATGTTGATTAACGCTTGAGGGTCCTAGCACAATGACATACAGACAGTGACCAACATTTGGGGGTCCTGAGAAAATGACATAAAGACGCTGACCAAGCCTTGAGGGTCCTAAGACAATGACCCACATACAGTGACCAACACTTGAGGGTCCTGGAACAATGACATACAGACGTTGACCAACATTTGGATGTTCTGAGACAATGACCCACAGACAGTGACCAACGCTTGAAGGTCCTAGGGACAATGACCCACATACAGTGACCAACACTTGAGGGTCCAGGGACAATGACATACAGACGTTGACCAACCCTTGAGGGTCCTAAGACAATGACCCACAGACAGTGACCAACCCTTGAGGGTCCTAAGACAATGACCCACAGACAGTGACCAACCCTTGAGGGTCCTAAGACAATGACCCACATACAGTGACCAACACTTGAGGGTCCAGGGACAATGACATACAGACGTTGACCAACAATTGGATGTCCTGGGACAATGACCCACAGTGACCAACACTTGAGGGTCCTGAGACAATGACATACATACAGTGACCAATGCTTGAGGGTCCTAGGACAATGACATACAGACAGTGACCAACGCTTGAGGGTCCTAGGACAATGACATACAGACGTTGACCAACAATTGGATGTCCTGGGACAATGACCCACAGACAGTGGCCAACACTTGAGGATTCTAGGACAATGACATACAGTGACCAATGCTTGAGGGTCCTGAGATGTTGACCAACATTTGTATGTCCTGGGACAATTACCCACAGTGACCAACATTCGAGGGTCCTAAGACAATGACATACATACAGTGACCAATGCTTGAGGGTCCAGGGACAATGACATACAGACGTTGACCAACCCTTGAGGGTCCTAAGACAATGACCCACAGACAGTGACCAACCCTTGAGGGTCCTAAGACAATGACCCACAGACAGTGACCAACCCTTGAGGGTCCTAAGACAATGACCCACATACAGTGACCAACACTTGAGGGTCCAGGGACAATGACATACAGACGTTGACCAACCCTTGAGGGTCCTAAGACAATGACCCACAGACAGTGACCAACCCTTGAGGGTCCTAAGACAATGACCCACAGACAGTGACCAACCCTTGAGGGTCCTAAGACAATGACCCATATACAGTGACCAACACTTGAGGGTCCAGGGACAATGACATACAGACGTTGACCAACAATTGGATGTCCTGGGACAATGACCCACAGTGACCAACACTTGAGGGTCCTGAGACAATGACATACATACAGTGACCAATGCTTGAGGGTCCTAGGACAATGACATACAGACAGTGACCAACGCTTGAGGGTCCTAGGACAATGACATACAGACGTTGACCAACAATTGGATGTCCTGGGACAATGACCCACAGACAGTGGCCAACACTTGAGGATTCTAGGACAATGACATACAGTGACCAATGCTTGAGGGTCCTGAGATGTTGACCAACATTTGTATGTCCTGGGACAATTACCCACAGTGACCAACATTCGAGGGTCCTAAGACAATGACATACATACAGTGACCAATGCTTGAGGATCCAGGGACAATGACATACAGACGCTGACCAACGCTTGAGGGTCCTAGGACAAGGACCCACATACAGTGACCAACACTTGAGGGTCCTGGAACAATGACATACAGACGTTGACCAACATTTGGATGTCCTAGGACAATGACCCACTGACAGTGGCCAACACTTGAGGGGTCTAGGACAATGACTTACAGACGTTGACCAATGCTTGAGGGTCCAGGAACAATGACTAACGTTGACCAACACTTGTAAATCCTGAGATACTGATATGCAGACGTTGACCAACGCTTGAAGGTCCTAGGGACAATGACCCACAGACAGTGACCAACACTTGAGGGTCCTGGGACAATGACATACAGACATTGAGCAACACTTGGGGGTCCTGGAACAATGACACATGAAGTGCTGGCGACTGTCCGTGCCATTGTCTTGGGTCCCCCAAGTGATGGTCACTGTCAATGCCTCATTGTACCAGGACCCCCAACTGTTTTCTTTCAGGGTGTCACTGTTTTGGGACACCCGTGTTGGTTACTGTTCATACATCAGTGTCCCAGGACACTCAAGTGTCGGTTACCATCAGGGCACCATTGTTCTAGAACCCCCAAATGTAGGTTACTGTTGGTGTGTCACTGTTCCGATACCTCCAAGTGTCTATTATAATCAGGGTGTTACTGTTCCCCATACTGTACCAAGACACCCCAATGTCTGTTACTGTCCATGTCCCAGGGCCACCAAGTGTAAGTTACTGTTGGTGTATCATTGACTCTGGACCACCCAAAAGTATCTGTACTTTTGTTAGCTAGAGATAATCAATCATGTTTGGTAACAGTTTTCATGAATCAGAAAATCTGGAGCTCTAATCTATGACTCTGTATCAGACAAAGTATCCAGTTCTCCTGACTTTGTGAACATATCGGCAGCCAATCCTTGGATTTTCTGGCTCTCCTTGACCTTCTGACGTAAGGCCCATTCTTCCTTCCTTTTTAAAGTCACTGGCTTAACACCATGGCCTTGTGAGACAGATAGGGGGATCATTCCTACTCTAGGGAAGGCTTGGAAGGTGCCTATAAGGAAGATTTACAACAGATCTCAGAAATATTGATTGCTGCGAGGTTTCTCCTTGCAAGCTTGTCGCATCCTGGCTTTTCTCCAATCTGGAGTTTATCTGGTACTTGCCTTGTGTGAAGTCAAGAGCCAGTTTTCAGCTTTTGGCGGTCGTTTTCTTTTTCCCAGAGACCGGTTGCTTCACATTACTTGCCTTTGAGCAAGATATCACGCTTATTGTTATTCCAGTCAAGATTCAGTTGACTCACTGGGATGTAAAATTGACACTTTCCATACTGCAGAAAATTTTTCATTTGAATCCATCCTTCTGACTTGTATGGTTACGTTTTGGGTTGCCGTTATTTTGCCTCACGTAATTCCAGATGAATCCATCCTTCCTGTCTTGTATGGTTACATTTCTGGTTGCCGTTATTTTGGCTCACGTAATTCCAGATGAATCCATCCTTCCGACTTGCATGGGTACATTTCTGGTTGCCGTTATTTTGCCTCACGTAATTCCAGATGAATCCATCCTTCCGACTTGCATGGGTACATTTCTGGTTGCCGTTATTTTGGCTCACGTAATTCCAGATGAATCCATCCTTCCGACTTGCATGGGTACATTTCTGGTTGCGGTTATTTTGGCTCACGTAATTCCAGATGAATCCATCCTTCCGACTTGCATGGGTACATTTCTGGTTGCGGTTATTTTGGCTCACGTAATTCCAGATGAATCCATCCTTCCGACTTGCATGGGTACATTTCTGGTTGCGGTTATTTTGGCTCACGTAGTTATAGATGAATCCATCCCTCCGACTTGTATGGTTACATTTCTGGTTGCGGTTATTTTGGCTCACGTAGTTATAGATGAATCCATCCCTCCGACTTGTATGGTTACATTTCTGGTTGCCGTTATTTCGGCTCACGTAGTTATAGATGAATCCATCCTTCCGACTTGCATGGGTACATTTCTGGTTGCTGTTATTTTGCCTCACGTAATTCCAGATGAATCCATCCTTCCGACTTGCATGAGTACATTTCTGGTTGCGGTTATTTCGGCTCACGTAGTTCCAGATGAACCAATCTTTCTGAATTTCAAGGTTAAATTTCTGGTTGCAGTTATTTTGGCTCACGTAGTTCCAGAACTGCTTTTTTTTTTTTCTTGTGAGGAAATGTTCCTGGTACTCCACCATGACAAGGTGATTCTTTCAGCTTCAGCCATCCATTTTACCTATGGTGGTTTCTTTAATCCATCTCAAACTAGACATTGTGTTGCCGTCTTTCTGCCCTAAGCCACAAATGCCGGCGGACAAATGCTTGTCACACATTGGACGTGGTTCCTACTATTGGCTGTTAACCTTGTAGTAGTCAACTACAGGTGTCATCAAATCCCCCTTTACATGATTGCCCAAGTTAAGGTTACACAACTTCTACCACAAAGTCTACCTGTTCTTATTGGTTCCATCAGCTTATTTTCAGGCTTGCGGTTGGAGGGCACGTTCCACCATTTTTTGGTGAAGGCTCATTTACCAGGAGCGAAGGTACTTCCTGGGCTACTCGGTATCAGGTTTCAGAAGCTCAAAGTTTGTATAGTTGCTGAAATAAAAGAAAAACAGGGGCGCACCAGCCTTGTGTACTAACTTTAAAAAAAAAAATGTATTAAAATAATTAAAAGAAACAACTCACAAGCAATGGGTGGAAGAGGCACAACACGAAGTGTACCGACAGCCAGCATGCGACTTTAGGATAAGCCATGCCTTCCAAAGATCGTGGAGAGATGCATGATGTCACAATAAGCTAACGCGTTTCGAAGAGAGAGTCCCTTCTTCATCAGAGGGCAGAAAAGCCTGTGTTGACGCATCTCTTTATGGTGATCCACCTGTGCGCAGGAGTCGTTGTTTTCTGTTTGTATAGTTGCTACCTGGGACCACAATTTTTTTTCTGAATTTTTAGAATGTGGATGTTGGATCAGCGGAGGACACCACCTTTGGTCGGTGTTTTGCAGGCTCCTCCATATTTTAGTTTAGCCTGTTTGGGGCCAGTTGGCTTTGTTGCCTTCCCCTTATATTTATTGCAAGACTTCCAAAGCAGTACAGAACACAAGAGCCGCCATTGTCAACATCGTTCTTCTCAGCTGATCCTATTATGTCAGAAATTACATCATCAATGTATCTGGGTCATACAGGTCACTAGTAAAAAAAAAAAGTTGGCCTGATGCTACTATCCTTTTGACAACTGTCTGACCATCTTGGCAGCACTAGCCCAAAACAGGGGTACAAGATGAGGAAAACCCATCTTCCATCAACAAGACATTAATACTTTGACTTTTAGACAATGCTCTCTCAACCTTGTGGCAAGTTTGGCAAAAATACCTTTTCTGTTCCCGCGTGAATGTACCCCCCGAGCGTACAAAGACCAGTTTAGTATGGAGGAACTCGAGTGTCCTGCAGAGCCCCAACCTCATCCCAACAGCTTTGGGATGGATTGGAATGCTTTTTTGGGTACAAAGTGTTATCCAGGTCTTTTTATCCAACATCAGTACTGGACCTCAGAAACCTTTCAAAATCTTGTGGAAAGCCTCCCCCAGAAGAGTGGAAGCTGTTCCACCTGCAAGGATATTAGGGAGGGGGGGGGATGTTCCTCCATATTATGGTTCATAGCTTTGGATGTCCAAGAAGACCCAACAAGTGGGATAGTCAGGCATGTACCTTTGGCTTCATAAAGCCATTACCTGACAGTTCTAGAGGCTGGGCAAGGGCTCGCTGAGAGGCTGGGCAAGGGCTCGCTGAGAGGCTGGGCAAGGGCTGGTCCTAACAGGCAAATCCTAACCATATGTTCACAATCTTGCCGCAGCCTGGACCGGCTCTGTGCCGAAAACAGGTCACAGGTGTGCAGAACGAGCGGCACACTCCTGTGATCCACAGCCAAATGAGCTTTGGTTGTACTTCACCTTTAAGTATCACCCATGCCAAGAGTAAAGATCTCACTGAGGCCAACTAACCCACCCCAAGTAAACTCCAACCAGTGCCCAAATGAACAAATAAACCCTAAAGTGCAGCCTATTCCCCCCCCCCCCCCCCAGGTAAATCTTGAGTAGATTGAGTTCTGCTGTTCATTGGAGGACACCGCTGAACATTTATCACAGATGGGTTTAAAGCTGCTACCTTCATCAGTAGGATGATGCTAGGTGTAACTCAACCACTTCAATACAGGGAACTTAGACACCTTCCTGCCCAGACCAATTTTCAGCGCTGCCGCAGTTTGAATGACAATTGCGCGGTCATACAACACTGTACCCAAACTAAATTTTTATCATTTTGTTCCCACAAATAGACCTTTCTTTTGGTGGTATTTGATCACCTCTGCGGTTCTTATTTTTTGCTAAACAAAAAAAAAAAAAGACCGAAAATTTTGAAAAAATAAGTTTTGCTTTTGCTTCTGTTAAAAAAAAAATTGTATAAAAGTATGTTTTCTCTTTCACTGATGGGCACTGATACGGCGGCACCAATGAGCGGGGACTGATGGGCACTGGTAGGCGACACTGATGGGCAATGAAAGGCAGCACTGCTGGGCACTGATAGGGTGGCGCTGATAGGCAGCACTGATACGCGGCACTGATTGGCATCCCTGGTGGCACTGGCAGTGGTAGGCATTGGAGTGGGCACTTATTGGCAGCTGCCTGGGCACACAGTGGCATTTCCCTGGTGGTCTAGGGGCATACCTGGTGGTCCAGTGTGGATCGCTTCCCTGGTGGTCCTGGGTGGGATCCGAGGGGGGTCTGTGCTGATAAACAATCAGCACAGACCCCCGTCAGGAGAGCAGCCGATCGGCTCTCCTCTACTCGTGTCTGTCAGACACGAGTGAGGAAAAGCCGATCACCGGCTCTTCCTATTTACATCGTGATCAGCCGTGATTGGACACGGCTGATCACGTGGTAAAGAGTCTCCGTCGGAGACTCTTTACCTAGATCGGTGTTGCAGGGTGTCAGATTGACACCACGCAACAACGATCGCCGCGATGTGCGCCCCCGGGGGCGCGCAGCGGCTCGATATTCCTGATCACGTCCAATCAGTTCTGTAATAGGGCGGGCGGCAAATGGTTAAAAAAAAAAAAAAAATGCCCAAGGGACATCCAAACCCCTTATTTGCGAGACATTATTCCGTTATTGCCTCACGTCTTAGTTCAGAGGTGGAGCTCTTGCTCGTAAACTCAACATTTTTACTTTGGAGTTTGTGCCAGTTTAAACACTGGTGTTGGGCAACAGGCCGAGTTCCATAGATACAGGAGCCCCCCCCCCACCCCAATTATCAGAGGTGTTCACTAGAGGTCGACCGATATAGGTTTTTCTCTGGCCGATGCCACCATTTAAGAAATTGCGGTGGCCGATATGATATGCAGATTTTTTTTTCCCCCTTCATCTCCTAAAAGCTAACAGTTAGACCCCTTTCACACCGGGGCATTTTTGGGCTAAAAATAGCACCTGTAAAGTGCCTGCAAAACGGCTCCCCTGCAGTCACTCGGGCTTTCACACTGAGGCGATGCGCTGGCAGGATGTTTAAAAAAAAAAAAAAAAAAAAAAAAAAGAAGTCCTGCAAGCAGCATCTTAGGAGCGGTGTATACCGCTGCTCCACCACTCCTGCCCATTGAAATGAATGCGCACCGCTGTCGAAGCGCCTGCAAAGTGTTTCGACAGCGGCGCATTTAACCCCTTCCTCGGCCGCTAGCTGGGTTATAAGCGCCCCGCTAGCAGCCGAATGGCGCCGCTAAAATGACGGTAAAGTGCCGCTAAAACTAGTAGCGTTTTACCGTCAACGTCTGCCCGCTCCAGTGTGCAAGCAACCTTAAGTAATACAGAAAAATTTACATTTATTAAACAAAACAAACCTCCAATCAGGTCACTTGTAGGTAGAATTTAGATAAAATTTCCAGGTGGGGGGGGGGAGGGGTTTAAGTACCACAAGGCCCAGGTTTGCCATGTGGACAGTGTTCTCCTGGATTTTGGGGGTGCGGGGGTCAGGTGGACTGGGGTACAGTATAGGCATTTCCTTGGTCCGCTTTTCCTGCTGGGCAGTTATACGCAGCCCCCCCTTTTTCCTAAGACCGGACAATATCTCACCCAGTGCAGCAGGAATCACAATGTTCCCGGTCAGGGAAGGTGGTGCATCCCCCTTATGTAACTCACTTAAAAATTGATTATACACCCCCCCCCCCCCTCGTATCAAAGTTGATTGAAGAAGTGTGTGGTCAGCCAGCGTGGAACTCCATCTCTGGATGGGAACTTCCTTAAGACTGGTGCCCGCTACTCCCCTGCAGTGCATTGGTCTCGTCTACGCTCCCCCCCCCCTCCTGTAGTGGGTGGGTCTGCTGAGCTCCTCCTACAGCTCTAATCACGTTATCTACAGCAGTGATGTCACAGCTGCTTTTGCAGGGTAATATCTGGAGGATATGCAAAAGGCATTTGGTGCATGTGGGATTGACCTCTTGTAGTCATTGAAGAATATTTCAACACAACTCTGCTCCAGGCTCAAAAAAAAAAAAAAAAAAAATTAAAAAGTTTTCAGTTTGTCATAAAATATTGCAAACAGGTAATTTTTCTCCTTTGAAGTGTGCTGATGGGGGTGGCACCAATGAAGCATTGGTGGGCACAGATGGCTCTCCATGGTCGGGACTGATGCCTCTGACAAAAGCCGGCAATTGGGTTTTTCTCCTGCTGTCAGCATGGGGGGGGGACATCCCGTGGAGGAGGAGGGGGGGGAATGGGCTGAGTCTCATTGACTCGCTGATCAGAGCGTGCAGGCAGCTCGTGCACGGAGGACGTATATAGACGATGTCGTCCTCCTGGTAACTCAGGCCTGTGCTGTAGCAGTCTTTTGGCTATAGCGAGGGCGTGAAGGTGGTTAGATGGAGCATTGGATAAACAGAAGACACCAGACAGGATGTAAGAACGGTGGAAATAAAAATTTATTGTCATCTGCAACAACAAAAATGTCTACAGTATAAAATAATTCACAACACAAGTTGGGCGGGGGGGGGGCACAACACAGAACATGGTGGGGGAGGGACCTTGGTCCAGGAATAGACCTTATTCTTCCATCTCTGGAGGGACCTTAAATCTGCAGAACAAAAAAAAAAAAAAAAAAAGTTAGACTGGGACACAGAGCTTACACTTGCTAGACAATGTTAAAAAGATATAACCCACAACTGGAATTTGCAAGAAAACAATTAGACCCCAACTTTATAGAATATTGAAGCCAACGCATTTCAGCTATAAAGACAAAACGTTTGAATACAGCATCTAACAAGCCAACGTGTTTCGTCTTAATAGCCGCAATGTGTGGATTCAATATTACAGCTATAAAGTTGGGTTTTAACAGTTCTCACAAATGCTAGTTGTGGGTGCAGCTGTCCAACATGGTCTCAGCTCTTTGCATAGTCTTAAACTTGTTACTCACTGTATTCTGGACCAAAGAGCTGACACTTGCTGGACAATATTAGATGGCTGCACCCACAACTGGCATTTGTGAGAACAAATAAAACCCATCCAGCATGGTCAACTGTTCGGTCCAGTCTCAGAATAGACCAAGTAACAAGCCGAGACCGGACCGAAGAGCTGACAACATTGGATAGCTGCACCTACAACTGGCATTTGTGAGAATAATTAGAACCTAAATTTATAGATTAATATTGAAGCCAACACATTTCAGCTATTAATGCAAAACACGTTACTTGCTGTATTTCAATACATAGACCATAAAGACAAAGCACAGACAATATCTGGTGCAACTGTATTGTTAAAACATGTGAAGGCACAGATATTCCAACCCAAATTAGGAATGTACGACTGATTGAGATATTTAGCATGTCTTTAAATGCTAGAAACCCCCACCCCATACGTACAGCCCACTGCCCCCAGATAGGACTGCAGCAAATACCTCTCTGTATCACTCCTGTGTCTCCATGTTCTCTTCCTCCTCTGCTCCCTCTGGGATCTCAGGGGTCTCCTCCTCCTCACCCTCTTTCTTTTCTGGAGGTCTCTCATAGGCCTTCTCTGATGGAGTCACAATAACACCGTCCCAGGTGGACATTTCTGTAGCCAGAGCTGCAAAAAATTAAATAAATAAAAATTAGAGAATGGTATCCCCATTGTCACATCAGGATCACAGTGGTGGCTCCATATTCAGACACCCAAGTCGGCAAACCAAGGGCTGGACAACCTCTAAAAACCATGACCTCCCACTGCAGACATTAGCTTCCCCTTGCACTTACCACCTGCATCACCCTCCAGGCCAAGGATCTTGCGGAATCCTCCATGAGACAGAATACGGACCAATGTCTGAGCGGTGTAACATACCATGTCCTGGGAGAGAGAGGAGAGACACCAGGAATTACTACCAACAACTGGGAAGGGCCGGCAGTATGAAAACAGAAAGACTCACGAGCCGCCATTCTGACTTACCTGCTGTTCCAGGGTCATCACTGTGTGAACTCTGAAGTTTCCACTCTCACAAGGATCGGTGATCCCTACGGAGCCGGGGAGGAAGAGGCCAGCAGCCAGGATCTGGAGGCACCGCCTGTGGATGGGAGAAACATTAATCTCTGGTGGGCGTCTGGACCCCTGCAATGCCCCATCTCCACCTACTTCTAACGCCCCTAATGTGCACCCAGCTTGTTCTAAAACAGCCCCCCACAATGACCCACCCTCACCAACTAACCCTCCCTCAACATTGACCCCCACAAGCTTCGAGCTCCCCTCAGCAATGGACCTCCAGCTTCTCCCAACACCCCTCACCCACTCAACACCCCTCAATGACCTCACCAGCTCCTCCCAACTCCCTAGAATGCCCCCCCCAACCCCCCCCCCATGTTGCCTCAACAGCTTCTGCTTCCAACGCCCCTTACCAGCTTCTCCTAATGCTAGCCACCCAACAATGTTCACCTACCATCTTGTACTAAACCCCCCACCAGCATTACCTCCTACCCCCTCCCTGCTTACCTGTATGCAATATTAAGAGCCAGGGGCTGCCGGGAAGGGTTGTTCATGACGGCATAATGAGCCAAGAGGTCCAGAATCCAGGGAGTGAGGGGTTCAAAGCCCAAGAATCGTGACCGCAAATCTTTCAGCAATCGGATCAGAACCTTCACGCTGGGGAGAGAGAACAGTGTAAGTGACTACAGAAGAGAGATCAACAGGAAGTGCTTCCACTTGTGTGACGACTTTAAGGTTTAGACAAATGTGCGATTATAGACTGTATAACAATACACTTAAAAAAAATTAGGAGATAGAGATATATACCTCTATCTCACAACGGCCCCAATGGTTCATTCCCCAGTTTCTTCCCCCTATGCAAACACCAGGCTGTACTCACGTGGACTGGGAGGCGTTCTCTTCAAACCAGCGAGCGTGTCGGACGGCTGCCAGGGCGCTCTGCAGAACCTTGATGTCCACTGCAATGAGGAGCAAAGAGTGAGGCAGGGGTGATGGGTAGGGAACAGGACAAGGAAGAGCAGAAAGCCAGTTAGGAGTCGTTTACTTACAGTGCAGCTCGGGATCCAACTTCCTCAGGTTTGGGGGGATGGTGGTAATCAGGATTTTCACAGTGGCATCAGCAGAGCTGATCTCGAAGCCGGTTTCATTTGTGAGCATGGAAAGTACTGGAAGAAAATAAGTCAGAACTGAGCAACTCCAAAACCATAAAGTCATAAAAGGAGGTCAAGTGCATCTCTGTAGGTAAACTGGAGGATCACGGGGGGGGGGAGGGGGGACGGGACCCACATGCATTGGAGAACCACATGAGACACCATGGAGAACCACGCGAGACACCAGGAAGGGCCACGCATTGGAGAACCACGCGAGACACCAGGAAGGGCCACGCATTGGAGAACCACGCGAGACACCAGGAAGGGCCACGCATTGGAGAACCACGCGAGACACCAGGAAGGGCCACGCATTGGAGAACCACGCGAGACACCAGGAAGGGCCACGCATTGGAGAACCACGCGAGACACCAGGAAGGGCCACGCATTGGAGAACCACGCGAGACACCAGGAAGGGCCACGCATTGGAGAACCACGCGAGACACCAGGAAGGGCCACACATTGGAGGGCCACACATTGGAGAACCACACATTGGAGAACCACACATTGGAGAACCACACATTGGAGAACCACACATTGGAGAACCACACATTGGAGAACCACACATTGGAGAACCACACATTGGAGAACCACACATTGGAGAACCACACATTGGAGAACCACACATTGGAGAACCACACATTGGAGAACCACACATTGGAGAACCACACATTGGAGAACCACACATTGGAGAACCACACATTGGAGAACCACACATTGGAGAACCACACATTGGAGAACCACACATTGGAGAACCACACATTGGAGAACCACACATTGGAGAACCACACATTGGAGAACCACACATTGGAGAACCACACATTGGAGAACCACACATTGGAGAACCACACATTGGAGAACCACACATTGGAGAACCACACATTGGAGAACCACACATTGGAGAACCACACATTGGAGAACCACACATTGGAGAACCACACATTGGAGAACCACACATTGGAGAACCACGTGAGATACCAGGAAGGGCCATGCAAGGAAAGATCCCGGACGGCCGCACGCCGCTGAAGGCATCTTTATTGAAAGTTTAAAATCCAAAAATAGTCATATCTTATACATAGAAGACAGGGGAGAACAGCTAATGCTTTTCATATAACAGATGCTTAGTCTCAGCTATGACCAAGCATCTGTTGTGATGTGAAACATGTTAGCTGTTCTCCCCTGTTTTCTATGTATAAGATATGACTGTTTTTGGATTTCAATCCTTCAATAAAAGATGCCTTCAGCGATGTGCGGCCGTCCAGGATCTTTCCTTCCTAATTTGAGCAGAGCCAGCACCTGCAAGATCATATAGGGCGGGTGTCTAACAGGTCTGGAGCTTTTGAGCTGAAAGTTCTCTTCCTCTTATGTGAGACAAGGGCCATGCATTTGGAGAACCAAGTGAGACAAGGACCATGCATTGGAGAACCAAGTGAGACAAGGACCATGCATTGGAGAACCAAGTGAGATAAGGACCATGTGAGATAACATGGAGGACCATGCATTGAAGAACCACAAGATACTGTGCATTGGAGAACCATACAAGATACCATGAAGGACCACAAAAGAAATGAAGATAAAGGGCAGTGGACTGAGGAACACCTAGATAAGACTCTTATTGGTTTAGGATAAGTCCAGCTCACAGGTAGGACACACACACACACACACACACACACACCTTGTGGCCACATAAACGGTTTCATAGATTTGACCAAGTTGAAAGACTCCTTACTTTCAGAGGGATCCTGTGTTCTGAGGGTTTCAACTACTTTCTACCATGAAGGACCACAAAAGAAATGAAGATAAAGGGCAGTGGACTGAGGAACACCTAGATAAGACTCTTATTGGTTTAGGATAAGTCCAGCTCACAGGTAGGACACACACACACACACACACACACACCTTGTGGCCACATAAACGGTTTCATAGATTTGACCAAGTTGAAAGACTCCTTACTTTCAGAGGGATCCTGTGTTCTGAGGGTTTCAACTACTTTCAATCCAAGGGCTGCGACAGCTTCCACTGTAAGGAGATTAGAAGAGGGTCAAAAAATGAGAACAGAGAAGGGGGGGGGTCAGGAGGAGTAGCTGTGACTAATCCTGAATATTAACTTACATGTGGGGAGGATCTTCAGGATGACGACCAGATCTGCCACATTGTGCCCAGCGGTCATTGTTCCTTTCTTGTATGAGCCGACCTGTCGCACTTCTTCAATTTGCTGCAAGAGAAGGAAATTATATACAAAGCAATCTGAGGAGTTTCCAGCCAAAAGACCCTTAGTAAAGGTTGGAAGGCCCCACATCGTATCTCTCCCCCCCCCCCCCGCAGAGCCCCATAGGGACCATGTCAGTGTCTGGTTCTAATACATCGTGGGAATACCACTTCAAAGGGCCATTCATAAGGACACAAAACATTTCCCACATGCAACACCCAATACTAGTATGGAAGATAAGTGGTCATGGATGCAGTTTCCTGACACTTCTATAGCTATTCCCGGTCTGTGGAGGACAAATTCTCATTTCCACAGCAACTTCCACCAGAAGCTGTGAGATTGGATTTTAAAGTTCTAGAAATCCACAAATCAGCCCAATTAAAAATGAGAACTTACCACTTCGAAGTTTCCTGGGGCCACAATCAAATTATCGACCACGTTGTTGATTTTCGTTACCAGTGAAAGGATGGAGGCCTGGAAGAGGAAGGAGGAGCTTCAGGTCAGTGTCCAGTGCAAACAGTAACCCCCACCATTCATTTCCAAGGCACTACACTTTTACAAGGTGGTGCCTATAACAGGCTCTACTCCCCATAGCATCTATGCATTGTAAAACAACCCCCCCCAATGGCCGCAGCAACCCCATCACACCCCTTTCCTAAAGAATTGTGTTTTTAGAGTAGACCCCCAATGGGACAAAACCACTCAGGACCAAAAAAAGTCCAAGTTTAACCAAGAGCCATTAACCACTTCAGCCCCGGAAGGATTTACCCCCTTCCTGACCAGAGCACTTTTTACAATTCGGCACTGAGTCGCTTTAACTGCTAATTGCGCGGTCATGCAATGCTCTACCCAAACGAAATTTGCGTCCTTTTCTTCCCACAAATAGAGCTTTCTTTTGATGGTATTTGATCACCTCTGCGGTTTTTATTTTTTGCGCTATAAACGGAAAAAGACTGAAAATTTTGAAAAAAAAATGATATTTTCTACTTTTTGTTATAAAAAAAATCCAATAAACTCAATTTTAGTCATACATTTAGGCCAAAATGTATTCGGCCACATGTCTTTGGTAAAAAAAAATGTCAATAAGCGTATATTTATTGGTTTGCGCAAAAGTTATAGCGTCTACAAACTAGGGTACATTTTCTGTAATTTACACAGCTTTTAGTTTATGATTGCCTATGTAATTTCTTGAGGTGCTAAAATGGCAGGGCAGTACAAACCCCCCCCCCCCAAATGACCCCATTTTGGAAAGTAGACACCCCAAGGAAATTGCTGAGAGGCATGTTGAACCCATTGAATATTTTTTTTTTTTGTCCCAAGTGATTGAATAATGACAAAAAAAAAATAAAAAATTTACAAAAAGTTGTCACTAAATGATATATTGCTCACACAGGCCATGGGCATATGTGGAATTGCACCCCAAAATACATTCAGCTGCTTCTCCTGAGTACGGGGATACCACATGTGTGGCACTTTTTGGGAGCCTAGCCGCGTACGGGACCCCGAAAACCCAGCACCACCTTCAGGATTTCTAAGGACATACATTTTTGATTTTACTCCTCACTACCTATCACAGTTTTGAAGGCCATAAAATGCCAAGATGGCACAAACCCCCCCCAAATGACCCCATTTTGGAAAGTAGACACCCCAAGCTATTTGCTGAGAGGCATGGTGAGTATTTTGCAGCTCTCATTTGTTTTTGAAAATGAAGAAAGACCAGAAAAAAAAATTTTTTTTTTCTTTTTTCAATTTTCAAAACTTTGTGACAAAAAGTGAGGTCTGCAAAATACTCACTATACCTCTCAGCAAATAGCTTGGGGTGTCTACTTTCCAAAATGGGGTCATTTGGGGGGGGTTTGTGCCACCTGGGCATTCCATGGCCTCCTAAACTGTGATAGGCAGTGAAGAGTGAAATCAAAAATTTACGCCCTTAGAAAGCCTGAAGGCGGTGCTTGGTTTTTCGGGGTCCCGTGCGCGGCTAGGCTCCCAAAAAGTCTCACACATGTGGTATCCCCGTACTCAGGAGAAGCAACAGAATGTATTTTGGGGTGTAATTTCACATATTCCCATGGCATGTTTGAGCAATATATCATTTAGTGACAACTTTGTGCAAAAAAAAAAAAATTTGTCTCTTTCCCGCAACTTGTGTCACAATATAAAATATTCCATGGACTCGACATGCCTCTCAGAAAATAGCTTGGGGTGTCTACTTTCCAAAATGGGGTCATTTGGGGGGGTTTTGAACTGTCCTGGCATTTTATGCACAACATTTAGAAGCTTTTGTCACACATCACCCACTCTTCTAACCACTTGAAGACAAAGCCCTTTCTGACACTTTTTGATTACATGAAAAAATTATTTTTTTTGCAAGAAAATTACTTTGAACCCCCAAACATTATATATTATTTTAAAGCAAATGCCCTACAGATTAAAATGGTGGGTGTTTCATTTTTTTTTTTTTTTCACACAGTATTTGCGCAGCGATTTTCAAACGCATTTTTTGGGGAAAAAAAAACACTTTTTTAAATTTTAATGCACTAAAACACACTATATTGCCCAAATGTTTGATGAAATAAAAAAGATGATCTTAGGCCGAGTACATGGATACCAAACATGACATGCTTTACAATTGCGCACAAACGTGCAGTGGCAACAAAATTAATACATTTTTAAAAGCCTTTACAGGTTACCACTTTAGATTTACAGAGGAGGTCTACTGCTAAAATTACTGCCCTCGATCTGACCTTCGCAGGGATACCTCACATGCATGGTGCAATTGCTGTTTACATTTGACGCCAGACCGCCGCTTGCGTTCGCCTTAGCGCAAGAGCAGGGGGACAGGGGTGCTTTTTATTTATTTATTTTCTTTCTTTATTATTTTTTTGCTTTTTTATCTTATTTTTAAACTGTTCCTTTCATTTTTTTTTTTTAAATCATTTTTATTGTTATCTCAGGGAATGTAAATATCCCCTATGATAGCAATAGGTAGTGACAGGTACTCTTTGTTAAAAAATTGGGGTCTATTAGACCCTAGATCTCTCCTCTGCCCTCAAAGCATCTGACCACACCAAGATCGGTGTGATAAAATGCTCCCCCAATTTCCCAATGGCGCTGTTTACATCCGGCGAAATCTAAGTCATAAAATGCTCGTAGCTTCCGGTTTCTTAGGCCATAGAGATGTTTGGAGCCACTCTGGTCTCTGATCAGCTCTATGGTCAGCTGGCTGAATCACCGGCTGCATTCTCAGGTTCCCTGTTGAGACAGGAGAGCCAGAGAACACGGAAGACGGTGGGGGGGGGGGGGGGGGGCATTCCCTCCCACTGCTTGTAAAAGCAGTCTAGAGGCTAATTAGCCGCTAGGATTGCTTTTACATGAAAGCCGACCGCTGGCTAAAAAGAATGATACCAAGATGATACCTAAACCTGCAGGCATCATTCTGGTATAACCACTCAAAGTCGTGAATGGCGTACCTGAAGACAAAAAAATGGTTAACAATAAAGCACAGTAAACGGTAAAGTATAAAAAATTGTATACCTGAAAAGCAAACATGATAAAACATAATAACAATAAAACATTGCAGAATAGAATACAGTAAAAAAGAGCAGAACAATAGAGAGAGAGAATAGAGAGAGAGAGAGAATAAAACGACAACTATTTTTTTTTATTTTTGTTTGTGTTTTTTTTTTTTTTTTTACACTTTTTTTTGTAACTGTAACTTTTATAACGGTACCCGGTTCCAGGTTCGGGTCTCTCAGAATGCGATGGCATCTTGGGAGACCCTGTGAAAGTGTGCCTAGTCTGTGCAATGCTGTACCCTACGCTAATACTCAACTAGTGAATGGTAGCGTTCAAAACATTCACCAATGCAAAGACCAGGATTGTCAGGACAGGAGGGACAATAATAGCGGGTGTCACGCCTATATCCGCGCTTGCTGCAGACACAACATCTTTTTTGGGGGTGTTCGTTGGGTAGGGGTACTCGGGAGGATATATAAATTCCTCTCATGCAGCCGACTGCATTTGGTTGGGGATGTGAATGGGGGAAGTACGGGCGCTGCAGAAGCGGTGGGTTCCCAATTAGGATTGGCGAATGCAGCAGGAAGGGCACTATGGGCACGACGGGCCTGTGTTTGTCTTTTTGGTGGCAGCGGGACACTACTTGTGCTTGTCACCTCACCAGCTTGAACTGCACTTATGGGACTCGCCACGTCACCAAGTGTTACTGCAGTGCTGGTTTGACTACGACCGGGGTGTACTAGGCCACTGGTGCTTGCCAGTTCACCAAAACGCTACAAAAAAAAGTGACAGTGATCGATCGATACTGCACTTGGGCTGGGCTGGGCCAGGCGGAGGGGCAAAACGCAGGTGCTAGCAGGTATCTGGGCTGATCCCGCTAACACTGCGTTTTTGGGAACCCTAAACTGCTGGGGACGCTAGTATAGATCTGATCGGATCAGATATTGATGCGTTCAGATACTATACCACTAAGGGAGGTGTACGGTGCGTGTACAGTGCGTGCATGGGTGTTCGCGGTACTGGTGCTAATCTGACGCTGCCTAGGGCGACGCATATCACCGCCGGGCGATCAGGGGGCTAAACCTTTTTTCGGTAATAAACGGCGGGTGCCCTGACACTATAAAAAAATAAACAAACTAACCAGCGTCACCCGTAACGGTTATACGGTGATCAGTGGTAAAAGGGTTAACTAGGGGGCCATCAAGGGGTTAAAACATTTATTAGATAGTATATGGGGGTCCCTGTCGCTATAAAACGCTGACGGCGAACCTAAATATTTACGTCCCTAACTAGCGTCACCAGCGACACTAATACAGCGATCAGAAAAATGATCGCTTAGCGACACTGGCGACAGGGGGTGATCAAGGGGTTAAAACTTTATTAGGGGGGGTAAGGGGGGTACCCTAGACCTACAGGGGGGTAACAGTCACTACCCTAACACTGCTAACTGTCACAAACTGACACTATGCAGTAATCAGGAAAAACAAAACAAAAAAAAAAAAAAAACCTGCTTGGTGTCAGTTTGTGACAGGGGGGGGATCGGGGGTGTAATGTATGCCTGGCATGTTCTACTGTGTGTGTGTGAGTGTTGGTGCACTTACATGTCATCTCCCCTCGGCGCTGGAACGGAAAACTCCCGAGCCGAGGAGAGATGACATCACATCCTCTGCCTCTGTGTACTATACAGAGGCAGGGGATGTTTCTCATTGGCTGGGAGCGATCGCGAGGGGGGGGCCACGATCGGATGGCCTCCCCCTCGTCTCCCATCGCTTCCAACCAAATGCCGACCGCAGCTGGCACCGGGGGGGGGGTCCGATCGGACCCCCCACCCGCGGGAAGGCAATCACGTTTCAGGTACGTGATTTTGCCTGCCCGTGCCGCTCTGCTCACGTATATAGGCGTGAGGCGGTCGGCAAGTGGTTAATACCTAAACCAGAAGACAGGCGCTGCCACTGAGCAATCAGAAAGCCCAGGAGAGATAGACTCCGCCTCCCACTTTGTGACCGGGCTACAGAACCTTGTTCACCATATTAGAACACTCCAATCAAAAACACCCAGGACTTGGTGCAGCAACGTGCCAGCCAACCACATGGGATCTCAGTGGACACTTACCTGCTCTGCAGGTGTTGGTGCGAGGTCTGTGTTTCGTTTGAGCAGGGATTCACTGAAGGGGGCATCATCCGGGGCGGGCTTGACACGGGGGAACGCCATTTCACACTGATGGAGAAAAGAACAAACGGTTTAGGAAGGGAAGAGAACCCTTCTATAAAAATTTTATAATCAACGACAAGCGGAGATACTCACCACATGGAAATCGAATGGAATGTGCGGGACAAAGGGCCTGAACCTAAAGAGCAATAAGAAAAATGTGTTACAGCACTCCAAGATAGAAGTCCATCAAGATATACATGTAGAGGAGCTTTACTGACCATTCACAGCCAAGACCACCACCCCCGTCCTCCACTAAACTACCCATCCAAGGCCACCACCGCCCCGTCCTCCACTAAACTACCCAACCAAGGCCACCACCCCATCCTCCACTAAACTACCCAACCAAGGCCACCACCCCATCCTCCACTAAACTACCCAACCAAGGCCACCACCCCATCCTCCACTAAACTACCCAACCAAGGCCACCACCCCATCCTCCACTAAACTACCCATCCACGGCCACCACCGCCCCGTCCTCCACTAAACTACCCAACCAAGGCCACCACCACCCCGTCCTCCACTAAACTACCCATCCAAGGCCACCACCACCCCGTCCTCCACTAAACTACCCATCCAAGGCCACCACCGCCCCGTCCTCCACTAAACTACCCAACCAAGGCCACCACCGCCCCGTCCTCCACTAAACTACCCAACCAAGGCCACCACCGCCCCCTCCTCCACTAAACTACCCAACCAAGGCCACCACCACCCCCTCCACTAAACTACCCAACCAAGGCCACCACCGCCCCCTCCTCCACTAAACTACCCAACCAAGGCCACCACCACCCCCCTCCACTAAACTACCCATCCAAGGCCACCACCCCTTCCCCCACTAAACTACCCATCCAAGGCCACCACCCCGTCCCCCACTAAACTACCCATCCAAGGCCACCACCCCGTCCCCCACTAAACTACCCATCCAAGGCCACCACCACTACGTCCGCCATTAGAGACTCTGCATCCAAGGCCACCACCCTTTCCTCCACTAGACTTGCCATCCAAGGCCACCACCACCATCCAAGGCCACCACTACACTTGCCATCCAAGGCGACCACCGCCCCGTCCTCCACTAAACTACCCATCCAAGGCCACCACCGCCCCGTCCTCCACTAAACTACCCATCCAAGGCCACCACCGCCCCGTCCTCCACTAAACTACCCATCCAAGGCCACCACCGCCCCGTCCTCCACTAAACTACCCATCCAAGGCCACCACCGCTACGTCCTCCATTAGAGACTCTGCATCCAAGGCCACCAGCCTTGCCATCCAAGGCCATCACCCCATTAGACTTGCCATGCAAGGCCACCACCACCCCATCCCCCGTTAGACTTCCCGTCCAAGGCCAACACATACACAAAACGCTCAGACTTCAAACTGAATACATCATAGGACCCAGGTCATCCCAACTCCAATCTTAATGCAATTAGGGTTAATAGAGGAGTTCCCATTAGAAGGACCGTATCCCATCATATCCAGCACAATACACACTACAATGTTCAATCCCCATTGCCTGATACCCGGGACATGCAGTTTTCAACACTTAGCCTTGCTATGGGCAAACAGCAGGGTTTAGAGGACAGTCAGATCATCTCTTGTAAAAGCAATCCGAGCAGCTCATTAGCCGCTGGATCACTTTTATAAATCAGAGAGGGGCACCCAATTGACCAACCGGTGCTTCTGCTGGCTGTTCATAAAGGCGGGCAAAGACTGGAACTGTTCTGTCTGCATCTGATATAAAACAGCAAGTGATGAGCCAACAACTTCTGGTTTTACCCAGCCAATTAAACCCCCCCCCATTTAATCCCACCGATCTTGGTGATCAGATGCTTTTAAGGGCAGGAGAGATCTGGGGTCTTCTAGACTGCAAAGCTCTCTATAGAGAATGCAGTCATAAGTGAGGTTTACGTTACTTGACAGAAATAAAAAAAAAAAAAAATTCACATTAATCACGCACCTCAGTCCAAAGGCAAACACATTTGTCGGTCTCGCACACCCGAACAGCAGTCAATGTGTAGGACACATGTGAGGTATCACCACGAAGGAGCCGGAGGTTAATAGCCCTCAGCCTACCTGAGATATTGGTGAGCTATTGTGAAGGTCTAAAGACTGAGCCCAGAGAACCTGACTTACCAGAAGTCCTGATACCCATCGCAGGGCTGTTTGTAGAAGAGGACACCCCCCCCCCCCCCAATAAGCCCAAAGCTTCCAGGAAGCAGGTCATTGTACCATTAAAGGATAAAATGCCACCTGGTCCTCCCAGGACAGAAAGGAAGCGTCCATTAGAGAAGGTCCTAAGGCAGCCACTAAAGAGTTGCCAAGGTCCTCCCTCTGTGGAGGCCACATAACCTTTATCGGTTGGTGCCCAATCTCTGGCCTCCCTTGGGGGAGGACATCTCATGAGGTCTACTGTCCAAGGAACATCTGGAGAAAGATTTTAGCTTCCTGTACATGGCACACAACAGACAATGCCAATGCTGGCCATGAACAGCAAGACCGACCAGCCAAAACAACCGATGCAAACCAACATGAAGTGAGGATAAGATAGTTACCCAGTGCCGGGTCCCACTCTGGATCCAAAAACGTCCCCGTCCTCCGCGGCCTCGTTCTCCCCTGGAGACAGAAAGTAAAAAAAGGGATTAGATATATGGACCCTCATCACCAACACCCCCCCCCCCCCCCCAACGCAACCATCACACCGCATCTTCATCCAAACACAGATAAAACCCATTACAAGACATTCCACCAACTCAAATATATATACACGGGGGATTCATCTTTGGCAGCCATTATACTGCAGATGCTCTTAAAAAAAAAAAAAAAAAAAAAAAAAGGCTTGACAAATCCCAGGTCACCAATACGCGCAACACGTCAGAGTACCATCTAGTGGTGTGATGGTCCATTGACGCACATAGCTCTCTTCACACTTTTTTTAAACTATAAAAAAAGGCAAAACTCCCCCCCCCCCAACTTTGTTTTGGTCTATGGGACAGGAAGTGAAACCGATAAAACTCTCAAAGTGGTTGTAAACCCTTCCACACTTTTTGCTACAGGTAAGCCTATAATAAGGTTTATAATAAAGGTTTATAATAAGGCCCACCTGTAGCTACCCCAGATATCTCCTAAACCTGAGCGGTTTAGGAGATACCCCCCTGTATATGCCCACATCATTGGCACGTACGCACCCCCCCTTGCTTCAGTTAGACTGCTGTTTTCTCCTGAGTGTGACATCATTGCGGTTCCAGCCGGAGCCCACGAAACCCGTAAGTAACTCCGAGAGCGATGTCACCAGCCTGAGTGGTGACCAAGGAACAATGTGGGGGGGGGGGGGGGGGCTTCGATCTCAGGTAATACACAATGAGCTAGTATGTTACGCACACTAGCTCATTATGCCTTTGTCTTTTTTGGGGGTTTGCAATCACAAAAAAAAAAAAAAAAACACAACTTTATTTAGAGTGTACAACATTACACTCCATTCACGTTTAAGCAGCATTGTGGGATGAAAACAAGCCAACCGTCTGCTACCGGGGGGGGGGGGGTTCTATAAAGTAATCTCTATGGGTCGGTCCTGACAATTCCAGCAGAGGACAGACCCCCCATAACCCTATGATAGTATATATCTAGTGCTGTATACAGAACCCCCCCCTCCCCCCCAAAACCTGTGTTCTGTCCTATATACAGCTGCAAATGCATGTAAAAAACGCAAAATCTACAACACCAAGCGCATAAAGGCCCAATGAAGACAGAAGTGACCTCAAAAATGAAATATATATATAAAAAAAAAAAAAAAAAAAATCACCCCCAACCCTTTGTAATGAACAGGCCCACATTACAGGGCCCGACCGCACTTTTTTTTTTATAGCCAACCGCCGAATGCGAAACATTAAACATGCCCGCCCGACCTTGTTTATAACAGCCGCAAGACGTGAAACATTCAAAAAGAAAATTCTTTTTTTTCTCATGGTAGGCCCGACCGCACCATTTTTTTTTATACGCAGCCGCTGACTACGAAACAAAAGAATTCCCCACTCCTGCATGTACAGGCCCGCCCGCAGCTGTTTAATTTTTTTTGGGGGGGGGGGGGGGGGGAACACGGAGATCCCCCAACTACTCCACGCGGGAGAGACATAGAGCGTGCGTGGATCATAGATGGGGGTTCGGCCGCCCGCTCCGCTTTCCCTGATCCGCGGGGACGAGACACATAAAAATGTCGGGGAGTTTGCTGTGTGTCGGGCCCTCCCGCACTGAGATTTGAAGGGCCCGGTCTCGCTCTTTGTCCCGGGAGCTCCGCGCTGAGGCCTCCAACATGAGCGGCTCAGAAAATGGCCGACCACGCCGCTCTGCCCCCCTCCCGGTATAGGTGGAACAATGAACGGAAGGCACGGCCACTACAACCCGAACCACCATCCCGCCTCACCCCGGAGCCCCCCTCCGCTCCGTCCCCGGCCTCCTCACCTCATGTTTCCGATGGAAGTTCCTCACACGCTCCCGGACAATGAACACCCGCTTAAACCTCGAGGCTGCGACACTGGACCAACAAAATGCCCGTCTATTGGATATAAACGCCGGCAGCCTGTCCAATCACAGCCTCCCGTGCTGTCCGCTCCGCCCACTCCTCTCTTCCCCGCCAATCGCTGGTCACAGCTCCGCCCCGCCCCCCGTGACTGACAAAGCCAAGGCCCAATCGGAGTATTCGATGTTAGCCACGCCCGCCCGGCAGAAGGCACTAGAATGGTGGCGCGTTCAATGGCAGCAAAGCAAAAAAAAAACTTTATTCAGACGCATGGACGGAAACAAAATGTCTGCCTCGTTCAACGCCAACGGGAAATGGAGGGAGGCGTGGAGTACAAAGATGGCGGATATACATTCATAGACAAAGGTAGGGGCGGGAGGCCGAGAGTACAAAGATGGCGGCCTCCTCCACACAAGTAAACATGGAGGAACTCCACCCATATATCAATACAAATGAAGGAAGTCCACCCATATATCAATACAAATGGAGGAACTCCACCCAAATATCCATAAAAATGGAGGAACTCCACCCAAATATCAATTAAAATGGAGGAACTCCAACCAAATATCTATAAAAATGTAGAAACTACCCCCAAATATCTATAACAATGGAAGAACTGCATCCAGATATCAATAAAAATGGAGGAAATCCTCCCAAATATCAAAAGAAATGGAAGAACTCCACTCAAATATCTATAAAAATGGAGGTACTCCACCCAAAATATCAATTAAAATGAAGGAACTCCACCCAGCTATCAATAAAAATGGAGGCACTCTACACAACATATATACAGGGCGCCCCCCCTATAAATACGTCCGGCCCTCTGATCTATATACAGGACGCCCCTCCCATCTATATGTCCGGCCCTCTGATCTATATACAGGACGACCCCTATCAATACGTCCGGCCCCCTGATCTATATACAGGGCGACCCCTATAAATACGTCCGGCCCCCTGAACTATATACAAGGCGCCCCTCCCATCTATATGTCCGGCCCCCTGATCTATATACAGGGCGCCCCCCCTATCAATACGTCCGGCCCCCTGATCTATATACAGGGCGACCCCTATAAATACGTCCGGCCCCCTGAACTATATACAAGGCGCCCCTCCCATCTATATGTCCGGCCCCCTGATCTATATACAGGGCGCCCCCCCTATCAATACGTCTGGCCCCCTGATCTATATACAGGGCGCCCCCCTATCAATATGTCCGGCCCCCTGATCTATATACAGGGCGCCCCCTATAAATACGTCCGGCCCCCTGATCTATATACAGGGCGCCCCCCCTATCAATATGTCCGGCCCCCTGATCTATATACAGGGCGCCCCCCTATCAATACGTCCGGCCCCCTGATCTATATACAGTGCGCCCCCCCTATCAATACGTCCGGCCTCCTGATCTATATACATGGCGCCCCCCCTATCAATATGTCCGGCCCCCTGATCTATATACAGGGCGCCCCCCTATCAATACGTCCGGCCCCCTGATCTATATACAGGGCGCCCCCCCTATCAATATGTCCGGCCCCCTGATCTATATACAGGGCGCCCCCCCTATCAATACGTCCGCCCCCCTGATCTATATACAGGGCGCCCCCCCTATCAATATGTCCGGCCCCCTGATCTATATACAGGGCGCCCCCCCTATCAATACGTCTGGCCCCCTGATCTATATACAGGGCGCCCCTCCCATCTATATGTCCGGCCCCCTGATCTATATACAGGGCACCCCCATTTATAGGTCCAGCCCCCTGATCTATATACAGGGCACCCCCTATAAATATGTCCGGCCCCCTGATCTATATAAAGGGCACCCCCCTATCTATACATCCAGCCCCCTGATCTATATACAGGGTGCCCCCATTTATAGGTCCAGCCCCCTGATCTATATACAGGGCGCCAGACGCATGGATTCCAATAGGAGGGGGTGTTATTTTGAAGCACGTGATTACAGCCAAAGGCTCTAATTGGCTTAAAAAAAGGGTGGGCTCAGGGCGCAGAGCATTGCGCCCCTGAGCCCACCCAGTGGGCTTTCTCACACTGATCCTCCTCCCAGGCCAATCAGGAAGCGGGTCCTGAGACCCGTCACCCGGTTAGCTGAAAGGACAGGCGATCCTATTGGACGCCTAGGAGGAGGGAGGAGACGCATCGTGTAAGCGCAGGGAAGGGCAGATGGTGTAAGTTCAGGGCTGGATGACCGACCGACCATGAGACCCCCCAGAACGTGGGGGTGACCTGACTTCCGCCCCCCCCAAAAAAAACCACCAGACACCACTGGTGTGCACCCCTCAAAGCGGAGGGAAGCCCAGAAGATAAGGGGATTCGGCACTGCATGCAGTCATTAGGGTGTGCCCAGGTACACCTGGCACACCCCCTATGCACACCTGTGCGAGTGAGTCAGTCCAGCTGTAGGAGACGCTAGGCCCCGCTCTGCAATCCAATGCCTGTGCTCTAATCCCAATAGATTGTTGTTGGGGGACCCTCCTGCCAGGTAGACTATATGTGGCCCCGTGATTTCACACATCAGCTCTGCATGCAGCCATCACTGGAGTACATGTAGAGAGGAAGCGGCTGCAAAGAGACTGCAGGAGATCAGCAGCTGGGGGGACGGCACAGATCCCACCATTACACACAGCTGTCCTCTGTTACCTGTAAATAAAGTCACATGATTCTTCTCATTCACCGCCCCTCCCCCCATTCCGGGACCCCACCTGTCCCATTCAGGTGTATATGACATAAACTGCATCACAATGTGAGCTCTGCATGGGGGAGGGGCGCTGTACACCCCCCTCCTCCCCCTCCCCCAATATCCCATCATCAATATCAAAAGGAGACTCTTACTGTATGTAGAGGGACCTCTCTGACCCCCATCTGAAGTCTGCAACTTAAAGGATCACTCCACCTTTTCTAAATACAAAATCCAGAGATACTGATCTCATCATCCATGAAGGCTGCAGAGCTTCGCACCTCTGATCACACCCTCCTTCAATGTCCTCCTCTAGACTGCAAGAGATCTCCCCATTGTGGGAGGGGCAGAGACACAAACTACTGCAGGAAATCTCCCCATTGTGGGAGGGGCAGAGACACAAACTACTGCAGGAAATCTCCTCATTGTGGGAGGGGCAGAGACACAAACTACTGCAGGGAAATCTCCCCATTGTGGGAGGGGCAGAGACACAAACTATTGGGGGAAATCTCCCCATTGTGGGAGGGGCAGAGACACAAACTACTGCAGGAAATCTCCCCATTGTGGGAGGGGCAGAGACACAAACTACTGCAGGGAAATCTCCCCATTGTGGGAGGGGCAGAGACACAAACTACTGGAGGAAATCTCCCCATTGTGGGAGGGGCAGAGACACAAACTACTGCAGGAAATCTCCCCATTGTGGGAGGGGCAGAGACACAAACTACTGGGGGAAATCTCCCCATTGTGGGAGGGGCAGAGACACAAACTACTGCAGGAAATTCTCCCCATTGTGGGAGGGGCAGAGACACAAACTACTGCAGGAAATCTCTCCATTGTGGGAGGGACACAGACACAAACTACTGCAGGAAATCTCCACAAGGTGGGAGGGGCAGAGACACAAACTACTGCAGGAAATCTCACCATTGTGGGAGGGGCAGAGACACAAACTACTGCAGGAAATCTTCCCATCGTGGGAGGGGCAGAGACACAAACTACTGCAGGGAAATCTCCCCATTGTGGGAGGGGCAGAGACACAAACTACTGGGGGAAATCTCACCATTGTGGGAGGGGCAGAGACACAAACTACTGCAGGAAATCACCCCATTGTGGGAGGGGCAGAGACACAAACTACTGCAGGGAAATCTCCCCATTGTGGGAGGGGCAGAGACACAAACTACTGCAGGGAAATCTCCCCATTGTGGGAGGGGCAGAGACACAAACTACTGCAGGGAAATCTCCCCATTGTGGGAGGGGCAGAGACACAAACTACTGCAGGGAAATCTCCCCATTGTGGGAGGGGCAGAGACACAAACTACTGGAGGAAATCTCCCCATTGTGGGAGGGGCAGAGACACAAACTGCTGGAGGAAATCACCCCATTGTGGGAGGGGCAGAGAAACAAACTACTGAGGGAAATCTCACCATTGTGGGAGGGGCAGAGACACAAACTACTGCAGGAAATCACCCCATTGTGGGAGGGGCAGAGACACAAACTACTGCAGGGAAATCTCCCCATTGTGGGAGGGGCAGAGACACAAACTACTGAGGGAAATCTCACCATTGTGGGAGAGGCAGAGACACAAACTACTGCAGGAAATCACCCCATTGTGGGAGGGGCAGAGACACAAACTACTGCAGGGAAATCTCCCCATTGTGGGAGGGGCAGAGACACAAACTACTGAGGGAAATCTCACCATTGTGGGAGAGGCAGAGACACAAACTACTGCAGGAAATCACCCCATTGTGGGAGGGGCAGAGACACAAACTACTGCAGGGAAATCTCCCCATTGTGGGAGGGGCAGAGACACAAACTACTGCAGGGAAATCTCTCCATTGTGGGAGGGGCAGAGACACAAACTACTGGAGGAAATCTCCCCATTGTGGGAGGGGCAGAGACACAAACTACTGGAGGAAATCTCCCCATTGTGGGAGGGGCAGAGACACAAACTACTGCAGGAAATCTCCCCATTGTGGGAGGGGCAGAGACACAAACTACTGGAGGAAATCTCACCATTGTGGGAGGCGGAGCATAGACACAAACTACTGCAGGAAATCTCCCCATTGTGGGAGGGGCAGAGACACAAACTACTGGGGGAAATCTCACCATTGTGGGAGGCGGAGCATAGACACAAACTACTGGAGGAAAACTCCCCATTGTGGGAGGGGCAGAGACACAAACTACTGGAGGAAATCTCCCCATTGTGGGAGGGGCAGAGACACAAACTACTGCAGGGAAATCTCCCCATTGTGGGAGGGGCAGAGACACAAACTACTGCAGGATATCTCCCCATTGTGGGAGGGGCAGAGACACAAACTACTGCAGGAAATCTCCCCATTGTGGGAGGGGCAGAGACTCAAACTACTGCAGGAAATCTCCCCATTGTGGGAGGGGCAGAGATACAAACTACTGCAGGATATCTCCCCATTGTGGGAGGGGCAGAGACACAAACTACTGGGGGAAATCTCCCCATTGTGGGAGGGGCAGAGACACAAACTACTGCAGGGAAATCTCCCCATTGTGGGAGGGGCAGAGACACAAACTACTGGAGGAAATCTCCCCATTGTGGGAGGGGCAGAGACACAAACTACTGCAGGAAATCTCCCCATTGTGGGAGGGGCAGAGACACAAACTACTGGGGGAAATCTCCCCATTGTGGGAGGGGCAGAGACACAAACTACTGCAGGAAATTCTCCCCATTGTGGGAGGGGCAGAGACACAAACTACTGCAGGAAATTCTCCCCATTGTGGGAGGGGCAGAGACACAAACTACTGCAGGAAATCTCCCCATTGTGGGAGGGGCAGAGACACAAACTACTGCAGGGAAATCTCCCCATTGTGGGAGGGGCAGAGACACAAACTACTGCAGGATATCTCCCCATTGTGGGAGGGGCAGAGACACAAACTACTGCAGGAAATCTCCCCATTGTGGGAGGGGCAGAGACTCAAACTACTGCAGGAAATCTCCCCATTGTGGGAGGGGCAGAGATACAAACTACTGCAGGATATCTCCCCATTGTGGGAGGGGCAGAGACACAAACTACTGGGGGAAATCTCCCCATTGTGGGAGGGGCAGAGACACAAACTACTGCAGGGAAATCTCCCCATTGTGGGAGGGGCAGAGACACAAACTACTGGAGGAAATCTCCCCATTGTGGGAGGGGCAGAGACACAAACTACTGCAGGAAATCTCCCCATTGTGGGAGGGGCAGAGACACAAACTACTGGGGGAAATCTCCCCATTGTGGGAGGGGCAGAGACACAAACTACTGCAGGAAATTCTCCCCATTGTGGGAGGGGCAGAGACACAAACTACTGCAGGAAATCTCTCCATTGTGGGAGGGACACAGACACAAACTACTGCAGGAAATCTCCACAAGGTGGGAGGGGCAGAGACACAAACTACTGCAGGAAATCTCACCATTGTGGGAGGGGCAGAGACACAAACTACTGCAGGAAATCTTCCCATCGTGGGAGGGGCAGAGACACAAACTACTGCAGGGAAATCTCCCCATTGTGGGAGGGGCAGAGACACAAACTACTGGGGGAAATCTCACCATTGTGGGAGGGGCAGAGACACAAACTACTGCAGGAAATCACCCCATTGTGGGAGGGGCAGAGACACAAACTACTGCAGGGAAATCTCCCCATTGTGGGAGGGGCAGAGACACAAACTACTGCAGGGAAATCTCCCCATTGTGGGAGGGGCAGAGACACAAACTACTGCAGGGAAATCTCCCCATTGTGGGAGGGGCAGAGACACAAACTACTGCAGGGAAATCTCCCCATTGTGGGAGGGGCAGAGACACAAACTACTGCAGGGAAATCTCCCCATTGTGGGAGGGGCAGAGACACAAACTACTGGAGGAAATCTCCCCATTGTGGGAGGGGCAGAGACACAAACTGCTGGAGGAAATCACCCCATTGTGGGAGGGGCAGAGAAACAAACTACTGAGGGAAATCTCACCATTGTGGGAGGGGCAGAGACACAAACTACTGCAGGAAATCACCCCATTGTGGGAGGGGCAGAGACACAAACTACTGCAGGGAAATCTCCCCATTGTGGGAGGGGCAGAGACACAAACTACTGAGGGAAATCTCACCATTGTGGGAGAGGCAGAGACACAAACTACTGCAGGAAATCACCCCATTGTGGGAGGGGCAGAGACACAAACTACTGCAGGGAAATCTCCCCATTGTGGGAGGGGCAGAGACACAAACTACTGAGGGAAATCTCACCATTGTGGGAGAGGCAGAGACACAAACTACTGCAGGAAATCACCCCATTGTGGGAGGGGCAGAGACACAAACTACTGCAGGGAAATCTCCCCATTGTGGGAGGGGCAGAGACACAAACTACTGCAGGGAAATCTCTCCATTGTGGGAGGGGCAGAGACACAAACTACTGGAGGAAATCTCCCCATTGTGGGAGGGGCAGAGACACAAACTACTGGAGGAAATCTCCCCATTGTGGGAGGGGCAGAGACACAAACTACTGCAGGGAAATCTCCCCATTGTGGGAGGGGCAGAGACACAAACTACTGCAGGAAATCTCCCCATTGTGGGAGGGGCAGAGACACAAACTACTGGAGGAAATCTCCCCATTGTGGGAGGGGCAGAGACACAAACTACTGCAGGAAATCTCCCTTGTGGGAGGCGGAGCATAGACACAAACTACTGCAGGAAATCTCCCCATTGTGGGAGGGGCAGAGACACAAACTACTGGGGGAAATCTCACCATTGTGGGAGGCGGAGCATAGACACAAACTACTGGAGGAAAACTCCCCATTGTGGGAGGGGCAGAGACACAAACTACTGGAGGAAATCTCCCCATTGTGGGAGGGGCAGAGACACAAACTACTGCAGGGAAATCTCCCCATTGTGGGAGGGGCAGAGACACAAACTACTGCAGGATATCTCCCCATTGTGGGAGGGGCAGAGACACAAACTACTGCAGGAAATCTCCCCATTGTGGGAGGGGCAGAGACTCAAACTACTGCAGGAAATCTCCCCATTGTGGGAGGGGCAGAGATACAAACTACTGCAGGATATCTCCCCATTGTGGGAGGGGCAGAGACACAAACTACTGGGGGAAATCTCCCCATTGTGGGAGGGGCAGAGACACAAACTACTGCAGGGAAATCTCCCCATTGTGGGAGGGGCAGAGACACAAACTACTGGAGGAAATCTCCCCATTGTGGGAGGGGCAGAGACACAAACTACTGCAGGAAATCTCCCCATTGTGGGAGGGGCAGAGACACAAACTACTGGGGGAAATCTCCCCATTGTGGGAGGGGCAGAGACACAAACTACTGCAGGAAATTCTCCCCATTGTGGGAGGGGCAGAGACACAAACTACTGCAGGAAATTCTCCCCATTGTGGGAGGGGCAGAGACACAAACTACTGCAGGAAATCTCTCCATTGTGGGAGGGACACAGACACAAACTACTGCAGGAAATCTCCACAAGGTGGGAGGGGCAGAGACACAAACTACTGCAGGAAATCTCACCATTGTGGGAGGGGCAGAGACACAAACTACTGCAGGAAATCTTCCCATCGTGGGAGGGGCAGAGACACAAACTATTGCAGGGAAATCTCCCCATTGTGGGAGGGGCAGAGACACAAACTACTGGGGGAAATCTCACCATTGTGGGAGGGGCAGAGACACAAACTACTGCAGGAAATCACCCCATTGTGGGAGGGGCAGAGACACAAACTACTGCAGGGAAATCTCCCCATTGTGGGAGGGGCAGAGACACAAACTACTGCAGGGAAATCTCCCCATTGTGGGAGGGGCAGAGACACAAACTACTGGAGGAAATCTCCCCATTGTGGGAGGGGCAGAGACACAAACTGCTGGAGGAAATCACCCCATTGTGGGAGGGGCAGAGACACAAACTACTGAGGGAAATCTCACCATTGTGGGAGGGGCAGAGACACAAACTACTGCAGGAAATCACCCCATTGTGGGAGGGGTAGAGACACAAACTACTGAGGGAAATCTCACCATTGTGGGAGAGGCAGAGACACAAACTACTGCAGGAAATCACCCCATTGTGGGAGGGGCAGAGACACAAACTACTGCAGGGAAATCTCCCCATTGTGGGAGGGGTAGAGACACAAACTACTGCAGGGAAATCTCTCCATTGTGGGAGGGGCAGAGACACAAACTACTGGAGGAAATCTCCCCATTGTGGGAGGGGCAGAGACACAAACTACTGGAGGAAATCTCCCCATTGTGGGAGGGGCAGAGACACAAACTACTGCAGGGAAATCTCCCCATTGTGGGAGGGGCAGAGACACAAACTATTGCAGGAAATCTCCCCATTGTGGGAGGGGCAGAGACACAAACTACTGCAGGAAATCTCACCATTGTGGGAGGGGCAGAGACACAAACTACTGCAGGAAATCTCCCCATTGTGGGAGGGGCAGAGACACAAACTACTGGAGGAAAACTCCCCATTGTGGGAGGGGCAGAGACACAAACTACTGGAGGAAATCTCACCATTGTGGGAGGCGGAGCATAGACACAAACTACTGCAGGAAATCTCCCCATTGTGGGAGGGGCAGAGACACAAACTACTGGGGGAAATCTCACCATTGTGGGAGGCGGAGCATAGACACAAACTACTGGAGGAAAACTCCCCATTGTGGGAGGGGCAGAGACACAAACTACTGGAGGAAATCTCCCCATTGTGGGAGGGGCAGAGACACAAACTACTGCAGGAAATCTCACCATTGTAGGAGGGGCAGAGACACAAACTACGGCAGGAAATACCCCATTGTGCGAGGGGCAGAGACACAAACTACTGCAGGAAATCTCCCCATTGTGGGAGGGGCAGAGACACAAACTACTGCAGGAAATCTCCCCATTGTGGGAGGGGCAGAGACACAAACTACTGCAGGAAATCTCCCCATTGTGGGAGGGGCCGAGACACAAACTACTACAGCGAAATCTCCCCATTGTGGGAGGGGCAGAGACACAAACTACTGCAGGAAATCTCATCATTGTGGGAGGGGCAGAGACACAAACTACTGCAGGATATCTCCCCATTGTGGGAGGGACAGAGACACAAACTACTGCAGGGAAATCTCCCCATTGTGGGAGGGGCAGAAACACAAACTACTGCAGGAAATCTCCCCATTGTGGGAGGGGAAGAGACACAAACTACTGCAGGAAATCTCCCCATTGTGGGAGGGGCAGAGACACAAACTACTAGAGGAAATCTCACCATTGTGGGAGGCGGAGCATAGACACAAACTACTGCAGGAAATCTCCCCATTGTGGGAGGGGCAGAGACACAAACTACTGGGGGAAATCTCACCATTGTGGGAGGGGCAGAGACACAAACTACGGCAGGAAATCACCCCATTGTGGGAGGGGCAGAGACACAAACTACTGCAGGAAATTCTCCCCATTGTGGGAGGGGCAGAGACACAAACTACTGCAGGGAAATCTCCCCATTGTGGGAGAGGCAGAGACACAAACTACTGCAGGAAATCTCCCCATTGTGGGAGGGACAGAGACACAAACTACTACAGGGAAATCTCCCCATTGTGGGAGGGGCACAGACACAAACTACTGCAGGAAATCTCATCATTGTGGGAGGGGCAGAGACACAAACTACTGCAGGAAATCTCATCATTGTGGGAGGGGCAGAGACACAAACTACTGCAGAAAATCTTCCCATCGTGGGAGGGGCAGAGACACAAACTACTGCAGGAAATCTTCCCATCGTGGGAGGGGCAGAGACACAAACTACTGCAGGGAAATCTCCCCATTGTGGGAGGGGCAGAGACACAAACTACGGGGGGAAATATCACCATTGTGGGAGGGGCAGAGACACAAACTACTGCAGGAAATCACCCCATTGTGGCAGGGGCAGAGACAAACTACTGCAGGGAAATCTCCCCATTGTGGGAGGGGCAGAGACACAAACTACTGCAGGGAAATCTCCCCATTGTGGGAGGGGCAGAGACACAAACTACTGGAAGAAATCTCCCCATTGTGGGAGGGGCAGAGACACAAACTACTGGGGGAAATCTCCCCATTGTGGGAGGGGCAGAGACACAGAAACTACTGCAGGAAATCCCCGCATTGTGGGAGGGGCAGAGACACAAACAACTGGAGGAAATCTCACCATTGTGGGAGGGGCAGAGACACAAACTACTGGAGGAAATCTCCCCATTGTGGGAGGGGCAGAGACACAAACTACTGCAGGAAATCTCCCCATTGTGGGAGGGGCAGAGACACAAACTACTGGAGGAAATACCCCATTGTGGGAGGGGCAGAGACACAAACCACTGCAGGAAATCTCCCCATTGTGGGAGGGGCAGAGACACAAACTACTGCAGGAAATCTCCCCATTGTGGGAGGGGCAGAGACACAAACTACTGCAGGAAATCTCCCCATTGTGGGAGGGGCCGAGACACAAACTACTACAGCGAAATCTCCCCATTGTGGGAGGGGCAGAGACACAAACTACTGCAGGAAATCTCATCATTGTGGGAGGGGCAGAGACACAAACTACTGCAGGGAAATCTCCCCATTGTGGGAGGAGCAGAGACACAAACTACTGCAGGATATCTCCCCATTGTGGGAGGGACAGAGACACAAACTACTGCAGGGAAATCTCCCCATTGTGGGAGGGGCAGAGACAAAAACTACTGCAGGAAATCTCCCCATTGTGGGAGGGGCAGAGACACAAACTACTGCAGAAAATCTCCCCATTGTGGGAGGGGCAGAGACACAAACTACTGGAGGAAATCTCACCATTGTGGGAGGCGGAGCATAGACACAAACTACTGCAGGAAATCTCCCCATTGTGGGAGGGGCAGAGACACAAACTACTGGGGGAAATCTCACCATTGTGGGAGGGGCAGAGACACAAACTACGGCAGGAAATCACCCCATTGTGGGAGGGGCAGAGACACAAACTACTGCAGGAAATTCTCCCCATTGTGGGAGGGGCAGAGACACAAACTACTGCAGGGAAATCTCCCCATTGTGGGAGGGGCAGAGACACAAACTACTGCAGGAAATCTCCCCATTGTGGGAGGGACAGAGACACAAACTACTACAGGGAAATCTCCCCATTGTGGGAGGGGCACAGACACAAACTACTGCAGGAAATCTCATCATTGTGGGAGGGGCAGAGACACAAACTACTGCAGGAAATCTCCCCATTGTGGGAGGGGCAGAGACACAAACTACTGCAGGAAATCTCCACAATGTGGGAGGGGCAGAGACACAAACTACTGCAGGAAATCTTCCCATCGTGGGAGGGGCAGAGACACAAACTACTGCAGGGAAATCTCCCCATTGTGGGAGGGGCAGAGACACAAACTACGGGGGGAAATATCACCATTGTGGGAGGGGCAGAGACACAAACTACTGCAGGAAATCACCCCATTGTGGGAGGGGCAGAGACAAACTACTGCAGGGAAATCTCCCCATTGTGGGAGGGGCAGAGACACAAACTACTGCAGGAAATCTCCCCATTGTGGGAGGGGCAGAGACACAAACTACTGCAGGGAAATCTCCTCATTGTGGGAGGGGCAGAGACACAAACTACTGGAAGAAATCTCCCCATTGTGGGAGGGGCAGAGACACAAACTACTGGGGGAAATCTCCCCATTGTGGGAGGGGCAGAGACACAGAAACTACTGCAGGAAATCCCCGCATTGTGGGAGGGGCAGAGACACAAACTACTGCAGGGAAATCTCCCCATTGTGGGAGGGGCAGAGACACAAACTATTGCAGGGAAATCTCCCCATTGTGGGAGGGGCAGAGACACAAACTACTGGAGGAAATCTCCCCATTGTGGGAGGGGCAGAGACACAAACTACTGAAGGGAAATCTCACCATTGTGGGAGGGACAGAGACACAAACTACTGCAGGAAATCCCCGCATTGTGGGAGGGGCAGAGACACAAACTACTGCAGGGAAATCTCCCCATTGTGGGAGGGGCAGAGACACAAACTACTGGAGGAAATCTCCCCATTGTGGGAGGGGCAGAGACACAAACTACTGCAGGGAAATCTCCCCATTGTGGGAGGGGCAGAGACACAAACTACTGGAGGAAATCTCCCCATTGTGGGAGGGGCAGAGACACAAACTACTGGAGGAAATCTCACCATTGTGGGAGGGGCAGAGACACACAAACTACTGCAGGAAATCTCCCCATTATGGGAGGGGCAGAGACACAGAAACTACTGCAGGAAATCCCCGCATTGTGGGAGGGGCAGAGACACAAACTATTGCAGGGAAATCTCCCCATTGTGGGAGGGGCAGAGACACAAACTACTGGAGGAAATCTCCCCATTGTGGGAGGGGCAGAGACACAAACTACTGCAGGGAAATCTCACCATTGTGGGAGGGACAGAGACACAAACTACTGCAGGAAATCTCCGCATTGTGGGAGGGGCAGAGACACAAACTACTGCGGGAAATTTACCCATTGTGGGAGGGGCAGAGACACAAACAACTGCAGGAAATCTCCCCATTGTGGGAGGGGCAGGGACACAAACTACTGCAGGAAATCTCCCCATTGTGGTATTTGTGGGTGTATTTGGGGTAAGTTGGGGTTACCTCTATTTTTATGTTCTGTGATATGAACACACCTCTCTGTGTTTTATTCCCTTTCATTAGTAGAGTGACAATACACAATATTCTGATATTCGGAGCTCTATAGAATTCATACAATGGTTGTTCTTCATGGCACATTTCCCCGCGGTGACATCACAGACGCTGCTCTCTCTCCTCTCACAATAGGATATTCTCAGACACAGAGGAAGGTGGAGGTGATAAGGAGAGGAGATGAGGGCAGTCAGGTGGAAGAGACTCAATAATGAGGAATTATATTACAGATTAGATTTCTTTTCATATAGAAATCACACGTCGCATTTAAAGGGGATCCCCGGATATTGTCCCTTCCCAGGGGGATGAGTACAAGGGGGACACCAGCACCCTGCCCCCCTTCCCACAAACAGTTAAAGAGTAACTCCACTTTGTGAAATATATATATATAAAATTGTATATAATAACATGACATACAATTGCTACACAGATTCAGTCTGCACAGGACATATATATATATATCTCTCAGGAATATATAGAACTCCCACCATTGTATTCTCCGGGGTCTCTGCTCTCAGTATATATAGAACTCCCACCATTGTATTCTCCGGGGTCTCTGCTCTCAGGAATATATAGAACTCCCACCATTGTATTCTCCGGGGTCTCTGCTCTCAGTATATAGAACTCCCACCATTGTATTCTCCGGGGTCTCTGCTCTCAGTATATAGAACTCCCACCATTGTATTCTCCGGGGTCTCTGCTCTCAGGAATATATAGAACTCCCACCATTGTATTCTCCGGGGTCTCTGCTCTCAGTATATAGAACTCCCACCATTGTATTCTCCGGGGTCTCTGCTCTCAGTATATAGAACTCCCACCATTGTATTCTCCGGGGTCTCTGCTCTCAGTATATAGAACTCCCACCATTGTATTCTCAGGGGTCTCTGCTCTCAGTATATATAGAACTCCCACCATTGTATTCTCCGGGGTCTCTGCTCTCAGTATATATAGAACTCCCACCATTGTATTCTCCGGGGTCTCTGCTCTCAGTATATAGAACACCCACCATTGTATTCTCCGGGGTCTCTGCTCTCAGTATATATAGAACACCCACCATTGTATTCTCCGGGGTCTCTCCTCTCAGTATATAGAACTCCCACCATTGTATTCTCCGGGGTCTCTGCTCTCAATATATAGAACTCCCACCATTGTATTCTCCGGGGTCTCTGCTCTCAGTATATAGAACTCCCTCCATTGTATTCTCCGGGGTCTCTGCTCTCAGTATATAGAACTCCCACCAGTGTATTCTCCGGGGTCTCTGTTCTCAGTATATATAGAACACCCACCATTGTATTCTCCGGGGTTTCTGCTCTCAGTATATAGAACTCCCTCCATTGTATTCTCCGGGGTCTCTGCTCTCAGTATATAGAACTCCCTCCATTGTATTCTCCGGGGTCTCTGCTCTCAGTATATAGAACTCCCTCCATTGTATTCTCCTGGGTCTCTGTTCTCAGTATATATAGAACACCCACCATTGTATTCTCCGGGGTCTCTGCTCTCAGTATATATAGAACTCCCACCATTGTATTCTCCGGGGTCTCTGCTCTCAGTATATATAGAACTCCCACCATTGTATTCTCCGGGGTCTCTCCTCTCAGTATATAGAACTCCCACCATTGTATTCTCCGGGGTCTCTGCTCTCAGTATATATAGAACACCCACCATTGTATTCTCCGGGGTCTCTCCTCTCAGTATATAGAACACCCACCATTGTATTCTCCGGGGTCTCTCCTCTCAGTATATAGAACACCCACCATTGTATTCTCCGGGGTCTCTGCTCTCAGTATATAGAACTCCCACCATTGTATTCTCCGGGGTCTCTGCTCTCAGTATATAGAACTCCCACCATTGTATTCTCAGGGGTCTCTGCTCTCAGTATATATAGAACTCCCACCATTGTATTCTCCGGGGTCTCTGCTCTCAGTATATATAGAACTCCCACCATTGTATTCTCCGGGGTCTCTCCTCTCAGTATGTATAGAACACCCACCATTGTATTCTCCGGGGTCTCTCCTCTCAGTATATAGAACTCCCACCATTGTATTCTCCGGGGTCTCTGCTCTCAATATATAGAACTCCCACCATTGTATTCTCCGGGGTCTCTGCTCTCAGTATATAGAACTCCCTCCATTGTATTCTCCGGGGTCTCTGCTCTCAATATATAGAACTCCCACCAGTGTATTCTCCGGGGTCTCTGTTCTCAGTATATATAGAACACCCACCATTGTATTCTCCGGGGTTTCTGCTCTCAGTATATAGAACTCCCTCCATTGTATTCTCCGGGGTCTCTGCTCTCAGTATATAGAACTCCCTCCATTGTATTCTCCGGGGTCTCTGCTCTCAGTATATAGAACTCCCTCCATTGTATTCTCCTGGGTCTCTGTTCTCAGTATATATAGAACACCCACCATTGTATTCTCCGGGGTCTCTGCTCTCAGTATATATAGAACTCCCACCATTGTATTCTCCGGGGTCTCTGCTCTCAGTATATAGAACTCCCACCATTGTATTCTCCGGGGTCTCTCCTCTCAGTATATAGAACTCCCACCATTGTATTCTCCGGGGTCTCTGCTCTCAGTATATATAGAACACCCACCATTGTATTCTCCGGGGTCTCTCCTCTCAGTATATATAGAACTCCCACCATTGTATTCTCCGGGGTCTCTGCTCTCAGTATATAGAACTCCCACCATTGTATTCTCCGGGGTCTCTGCTCTCAGTATATAGAACTCCCACCATTGTATTCTCCGGGGTCTCTGCTCTCAGTATATAGAACTCCCACCATTGTATTCCCCGGGGTCTCTCCTCTCAGTATATATAGAACTCCCACCATTGTATTCTCCGGGGTCTCTGCTCTCAGTATATAGAACACCCACCATTGTATTCTCCGGGGTCTCTGCTCTCAGGAATATATAGAACTCCCACCATTGTATTCTCCGGGGTCTCTGCTCTCAGTATATATAGAACACCCACCATTGTATTCTCCGGGGTCTCTCCTCTCAGTATGTATAGAACTCCCACCATTGTATTCTCCGGGGTCTCTGCTCTCAGTATATAGAACTCCCTCCATTGTATTCTCCGGGGTCTCTGCTCTCAGTATATAGAACACCCACCATTGTATTCTCCGGGGTCTCTGCTCTCAGTATATATAGAACTCCCACCATTGTATTCTCCGGGGTCTCTGCTGTCAGTATATAGAACTCCCACCATTGTATTCTCCGGGGTCTCTGCTCTCAGTATATAGAACTCCCACCATTGTATTCTCCGGGGTCTCTCCTCTCAGTATATAGAACTCCCACCATTGTATTCTCCGGGGTCTCTGCTCTCAGTATATAGAACTCCCACCATTGTATTCTCTGGGGTCTCTGCTCTCAGGAATATATAGAACTCCCACCATTGTATTCTCCGGGGTCTCTGCTCTCAGTATATAGAACTCCCACCATTGTATTCTCTGGGGTCTCTGCTCTCAGGAATATATAGAACTCCCACCATTGTATTCTCCGGGGTCTCTGCTCTCAGTATATAGAACACCCACCATTTTATTCTCCGGGGTCTCTGCTCTCAGTATATATAGAACTCCCACCATTGTATTCTCCGGGGTCTCTCCTCTCAGTATATAGAACTCCCACCATTGTATTCTCCGGGGTCTCTGCTCTCAGTATATAGAACTCCCACCATTGTATTCTCTGGGGTCTCTGCTCTCAGGAATATATAGAACTCCCACCATTGTATTCTCCGGGGTCTCTGCTCTCAGTATATAGAACACCCACCATTTTATTCTCCGGGGTCTCTCCTCTCAGTATATATAGAACTCCCACCATTGTATTCTCCGGGGTCTCTGCTCTCAGTATATATAGAACTCCCTCCATTGTATTCTCCGGGGTCTCTGCTCTCAGTATATATAGAACTCCCACCATTGTATTCTCCGGGGTCTCTGCTCTCAGTATATATAGAACTCCCACCATTGTATTCTCCGGGGTCTCTGCTCTCAGTATATAGAACTCCCACCATTGTATTCTCCGGGGTCTCTGCTCTCAGTATATAGAACTCCCACCATTGTATTCTCCGGGGTCTCTGCTCTCAGGAATATATAGAACTCCCACCATTGTATTCTCCGGGGTCTCTGCTCTCAGTATATAGAACACCCACCATTTTATTCTCCGGGGTCTCTGCTCTCAGTATATATAGAACTCTCACCATTGTATTCTCCGGGGTCTCTCCTCTCAGTATATAGAACTCCCTCCATTGTATTCTCCGGGGTCTCTGCTCTCAGTATATAGAACACCCACCATTGTATTCTCCGGGGTCTCTGCTCTCAGTATATATAGAACTCCCACCATTGTATTCTCCGGGGTCTCTCCTCTCAGTATATATAGAACTCCCACCATTGTATTCTCCGGGGTCTCTCCTCTCAGTATATATAGAACTCCCACCATTGTATTCTCCGGGGTCTCTCCTCTCAGTATATATAGAACACCCACCATTGTATTCTCCGGGGTCTCTCCTCTCAGTATATATAGAACACCCACCATTGTATTCTCCGGGGTCTCTGCTCTCAGTATATAGAACTCCCACCATTGTATTCTCCGGGGTCTCTCCTCTCAGTATATAGAACTCCCACCATTGTATTCTCCGGGGTCTCTGCTCTCAGTATATATAGAACACCCACCATTGTATTCTCCGGGGTCTCTGCTCTCAGTATATAGAACTCCCACCATTGTATTCTCCGGGGTCTCTGCTCTCAGTATATATAGAACACCCACCATTGTATTCTCCGGGGTCTCTGCTCTCAGTATATAGAACTCCCTCCATTGTATTCTCCGGGGTCTCTGCTCTCAGTATATATAGAACTCCCACCATTGTATTCTCCGGGGTCTCTCCTCTCAGTATATAGAACTCCCACCATTGTATTCTCCGGGGTCTCTGCTCTCAGTATATATAGAACTCCCACCATTGTATTCTCCGGGGTCTCTCCTCTCAGTATATAGAACTCCCACCATTGTATTCTCCGGGGTCTCTCCTCTCAGTATATATAGAACTCCCACCATTGTATTCTCCGGGGTCTCTGCTCTCAGTATATATAGAACTCCCACCATTGTATTCTCCGGGGTCTCTGCTCTCAGTATATAGAACTCCCACCATTGTATTCTCCGGGGTCTCTGCTCTCAGTATATATAGAACTCCCACCATTGTATTCTCCGGGGTCTCTGCTCTCAGTATATAGAACTCCCACCATTGTATTCTCCGGGGTCTCTCCTCTCAGTATATAGAACTCCCACCATTGTATTCTCCGGGGTCTCTGCTCTCAGTATATATAGAACTCCTACCATTGTATTCTCCGGGGTCTCTGCTCTCAGTATATAGAACACCCACCATTGTATTCTCCGGGGTCTCTGCTCTCAGTATATAGAACTCCCACCATTGTATTCTCCGGGGTCTCTGCTCTCAGTATATAGAACTCTCACCATTGTATTCTCCGGGGTCTCTCCTCTCAGTATATAGAACTCCCACCATTGTATTCTCCGGGGTCTCTGCTCTCAGTATATATAGAACTCCCACCAGTGTATTCTCCGGGGTCTCTGCTCTCAGTATATATAGAACTCCCACCATTGTATTCTCCGGGGTCTCTCCTCTCAGTATATATAGAACTCCCACCATTGTATTCTCCGGGGTCTCTCCTCTCAGTATATAGAACTCCCACCATTGTATTCTCCGGGGTCTCTGCTCTCAGTATATAGAACTCCCACCATTGTATTCTCCGGGGTCTCTGCTCTCAGTATATATAGAACTCCCACCATTGTATTCTCTGGGGTCTCTCCTCTCAGTATATATAGAACTCCCACCATTGTATTCTCCGGGGTCTCTCCTCTCAGTATATAGAACTCCCACCAGTGTATTCTCCGGGGTCTCTGCTCTCAGTATATATAGAACTCCCACCATTGTATTCTCCGGGGTCTCTCCTCTCAGTATATAGAACTCCCACCATTGTATTCTCCGGGGTCTCTGCTCTCAGTATATATACAACTCCCACCATTGTATTCTCCGGGGTCTCTCCTCTCAGTATATATAGAACTCCCACCATTGTATTCTCCGGGGTCTCTCCTCTCAGTATATATAGAACTCCCACCATTGTATTCTCCGGGGTCTCTGCTCTCAGTATATAGAACTCCCACCATTGTATTCTCCGGGGTCTCTCCTCTCAGTATATATAGAACTCCCTCCATTGTATTCTCCGGGGTCTCTGCTCTCAGTATACATAGAACTCCCACCATTGTATTCTCCGGGGTCTCTGCTCTCAGTATATATAGAACTCCCACCATTGTATTCTCCGGGGTCTCTGCTCTCAGTATATAGAACTCCCTCCATTGTATTCTCCGGGGTCTCTCCTCTCAGTATATATAGAACTCCCACCATTGTATTCTCCGGGGTCTCTCCTCTCAGTATATATAGAACTCCCACCATTGTATTCTCCGGGGTCTCTCCTCTCAGTATATAGAACACCCACCATTGTATTCTCCGGGGTCTCTGCTCTCAGTATATAGAACACCCACCATTGTATTCTCCGGGGTCTCTCCTCTCAGTATATATAGAACTCCCTCCATTGTATTCTCCGGGGTCTCTCCTCTCAGTATATATAGAACTCCCACCATTGTATTCTCCGGGGTCTCTCCTCTCAGTATATATAGAACTCCCTCCATTGTATTCTCCGGGGTCTCTGCTCTCAGTATATATAGAACTCCCACCATTGTATTCTCCGGGGTCTCTGCTCTCAGTATATAGAACTCCCACCATTGTATTCTCCGGGGTCTCTCCTCTCAGTATATATAGAACTCCCACCACTGTATTCTCCGGGGTCTCTCCTCTCAGTATATATAGAACTCCCACCATTGCATTCTCCGGGGTCTCTGCTCTCAGTATATATAGAACTCCCACCATTGTATTCTCCGGGGTCTCTCCTCTCAGTATATAGAACTCCCACCATTGTATTCTCCGGGGTCTCTCCTCTCAGTATATATAGAACTCCCACCATTGTATTCTCCGGGGTCTCTCCTCTCAGTATATATAGAACTCCCACCATTGTATTCTCCGGGGTCTCTGCTCTCAGTATATATAGAACTCCCACCATTGTATTCTCCGGGGTCTCTCCTCTCAGTATATATAGAACTCCCACCATTGTATTCTCCGGGGTCTCTCCTCTCAGTATATAGAACTCCCACCATTGTATTCTCCGGGGTCTCTGCTCTCAGTATATAGAACTCCCACCATTGTATTCTCCGGGGTCTCTGCTCTCAGTATATAGAACTCCCACCATTGTATTCTCCGGGGTCTCTGCTCTCAGTATATAGAACTCCCACCATTGTATTCTCCGGGGTCTCTGCTCTCAGTATATAGAACACCCACCATTGTATTCTCCGGGGTCTCTGCTCTCAGTATATAGAACACCCACCAGTGTATTCTCCGGGGTCTCTCCTCTCAGTATATAGAACTCCCACCATTGTATTCTCCGGGGTCTCTCCTCTCAGTATATAGAACACCCACCAGTGTATTCTCCGGGGTCTCTCCTCTCAGTATATAGAACACCCACCATTGTATTCTCCGGGGTCTCTCCTCTCAGTATATAGAACTCCCACCATTGTATTCTCCGGGGTCTCTGCTCTCAGTATATATAGAACTCCCACCATTGTATTCTCCGGGGTCTCTGCTCTCAGTATATAGAACTCCCTCCAGTGTATTCTCCGGGGTCTCTGCTCTCAGTATATAGAACTCCCACCATTGTATTCTCCGGGGTCTCTCCTCTCAGTATATATAGAACTCCCACCATTGTATTCTCCGGGGTCTCTGCTCTCAGTATATATAGAACTCCCACCATTGTATTCTCCGGGGTCTCTGCTCTCAGTATATATAGAACACCCACCATTGTATTCTCCGGGGTCTCTCCTCTCAGTATATAGAACTCCCACCATTGTATTCTCCGGGGTCTCTGCTCTCAGTATATAGAACTCCCACCATTGTATTCTCCGGGGTCTCTCCTCTCAGTATATATAGAACTCCCACCATTGTATTCTCCGGGGTCTCTGCTCTCAGTATATATAGAACACCCACCATTGTATTCTCCGGGGTCTCTGCTCTCAGTATATAGAACTCCCACCATTGTATTCTCCGGGGTCTCTCCTCTCAGTATATATAGAACTCCCACCATTGCATTCTCCGGGGTCTCTGCTCTCAGTATATAGAACTCCCACCATTGTATTCTCCGGGGTCTCTCCTCTCAGTATATAGAACTCCCACCATTGTATTCTCCGGGGTCTCTGCTCTCAGTATATATAGAACTCCCACCATTGTATTCTCCGGGGTCTCTGCTCTCAGTATATATAGAACACCCACCATTGTATTCTCCGGGGTCTCTCCTCTCAGTATATAGAACTCCCACCATTGTATTCTCCGGGGTCTCTGCTCTCAGTATATAGAACACCCACCATTGTATTCTCCGGGGTCTCTCATCTCAGTATATAGAACTCCCACCATTGTATTCTCCGGGGTCTCTGCTCTCAGTATATAGAACACCCACCATTGTATTCTCCGGGGTCTCTCCTCTCAGTATATAGAACTCCCACCATTGTATTCTCCGGGGTCTCTCCTCTCAGTATATATAGAACTCCCACCATTGTATTCTCCGGGGTCTCTGCTCTCAGTATATATAGAACTCCCACCATTGTATTCTCCGGGGTCTCTCCTCTCAGTATATATAGAACTCCCACCATTGTATTCTCCGGGGTCTCTGCTCTCAGTATATAGAACTCCCACCATTGTATTCTCCGGGGTCTCTGCTCTCAGTATATAGAACACCCACCATTGTATTCTCCGGGGTCTCTGCTCTCAGTATATATAGAACTCCCACCATTGTATTCTCCGGGGTCTCTCCTCTCAGTATATAGAACTCCCACCATTGTATTCTCCGGGGTCTCTGCTCTCAGTATATAGAACTCCCACCATTGTATTCTCCGGGGTCTCTCCTCTCAGTATATATAGAACACCCACCATTGTATTCTCCGGGGTCTCTCCTCTCAGTATATAGAACTCCCACCATTGTATTCTCCGGGGTCTCTGCTCTCAGTATATAGAACTCCCACCATTGTATTCTCCGGGGTCTCTGCTCTCAGTATATATAGAACTCCCACCATTGTATTCTCCGGGGTCTCTCCTCTCAGTATATATAGAACACCCACCATTGTATTCTCCGGGGTCTCTCCTCTCAGTATATAGAACTCCCACCATTGTATTCTCCGGGGTCTCTGCTCTCAGTATATATAGAACTCCCACCATTGTATTCTCCGGGGTCTCTGCTCTCAGTATATATAGAACTCCCACCATTGTATTCTCCGGGGTCTCTCCTCTCAGTATATAGAACTCCCACCATTGTATTCTCCGGGGTCTCTGCTCTCAGTATATATAGAACTCCCACCATTGTATTCTCCGGGGTCTCTCCTCTCAGTATATATAGAACTCCCACCATTGTATTCTCCGGGGTCTCTCCTCTCAGTATATATAGAACTCCCACCATTGTATTCTCCGGGGTCTCTCCTCTCAGTATATAGAACTCCCACCATTGTATTCTCCGGGGTCTCTCCTCTCAGTATATAGAACTCCCACCATTGTATTCTCCGGGGTCTCTCCTCTCAGTATATAGAACTCCCACCATTGTATTCTCCGGGGTCTCTGCTCTCAGTATATATAGAACACCCACCATTGTATTCTCCGGGGTCTCTCCTCTCAGTATATAGAACTCCCACCATTGTATTCTCCGGGGTCTCTGCTCTCAGTATATATAGAACTCCCACCATTGTATTCTCCGGGGTCTCTCCTCTCAGTATATATAGAACTCCCACCATTGTATTCTCCGGGGTCTCTCCTCTCAGTATATAGAACTCCCACCATTGTATTCTCCGGGGTCTCTGCTCTCAGTATATAGAACTCCCACCATTGTATTCTCCGGGGTCTCTGCTCTCAGTATATAGAACTCCCACCATTGTATTCTCCGGGGTCTCTGCTCTCAGTATATAGAACTCCCACCATTGTATTCTCCGGGGTCTCTGCTCTCAGTATATAGAACACCCACCATTGTATTCTCCGGGGTCTCTGCTCTCAGTATATAGAACACCCACCAGTGTATTCTCCGGGGTCTCTCCTCTCAGTATATAGAACTCCCACCATTGTATTCTCCGGGGTCTCTCCTCTCAGTATATAGAACACCCACCAGTGTATTCTCCGGGGTCTCTCCTCTCAGTATATAGAACACCCACCATTGTATTCTCCGGGGTCTCTCCTCTCAGTATATAGAACTCCCACCATTGTATTCTCCGGGGTCTCTGCTCTCAGTATATAGAACTCCCTCCAGTGTATTCTCCGGGGTCTCTGCTCTCAGTATATAGAACTCCCACCATTGTATTCTCCGGGGTCTCTCCTCTCAGTATATATAGAACTCCCACCATTGTATTCTCCGGGGTCTCTGCTCTCAGTATATATAGAACTCCCACCATTGTATTCTCCGGGGTCTCTGCTCTCAGTATATATAGAACACCCACCATTGTATTCTCCGGGGTCTCTCCTCTCAGTATATAGAACTCCCACCATTGTATTCTCCGGGGTCTCTGCTCTCAGTATATAGAACTCCCACCATTGTATTCTCCGGGGTCTCTCCTCTCAGTATATATAGAACTCCCACCATTGTATTCTCCGGGGTCTCTGCTCTCAGTATATATAGAACACCCACCATTGTATTCTCCGGGGTCTCTGCTCTCAGTATATAGAACTCCCACCATTGTATTCTCCGGGGTCTCTCCTCTCAGTATATATAGAACTCCCACCATTGCATTCTCCGGGGTCTCTGCTCTCAGTATATAGAACTCCCACCATTGTATTCTCCGGGGTCTCTCCTCTCAGTATATAGAACTCCCACCATTGTATTCTCCGGGGTCTCTGCTCTCAGTATATATAGAACTCCCACCATTGTATTCTCCGGGGTCTCTGCTCTCAGTATATATAGAACACCCACCATTGTATTCTCCGGGGTCTCTCCTCTCAGTATATAGAACTCCCACCATTGTATTCTCCGGGGTCTCTGCTCTCAGTATATAGAACACCCACCATTGTATTCTCCGGGGTCTCTCCTCTCAGTATATAGAACTCCCACCATTGTATTCTCCGGGGTCTCTGCTCTCAGTATATAGAACACCCACCATTGTATTCTCCGGGGTCTCTCCTCTCAGTATATAGAACTCCCACCATTGTATTCTCCGGGGTCTCTCCTCTCAGTATATATAGAACTCCCACCATTGTATTCTCCGGGGTCTCTGCTCTCAGTATATATAGAACTCCCACCATTGTATTCTCCGGGGTCTCTCCTCTCAGTATATATAGAACTCCCACCATTGTATTCTCCGGGGTCTCTGCTCTCAGTATATAGAACTCCCACCATTGTATTCTCCGGGGTCTCTGCTCTCAGTATATAGAACACCCACCATTGTATTCTCCGGGGTCTCTGCTCTCAGTATATATAGAACTCCCACCATTGTATTCTCCGGGGTCTCTCCTCTCAGTATATAGAACTCCCACCATTGTATTCTCCGGGGTCTCTGCTCTCAGTATATAGAACTCCCACCATTGTATTCTCCGGGGTCTCTCCTCTCAGTATATATAGAACACCCACCATTGTATTCTCCGGGGTCTCTCCTCTCAGTATATAGAACTCCCACCATTGTATTCTCCGGGGTCTCTGCTCTCAGTATATAGAACTCCCACCATTGTATTCTCCGGGGTCTCTGCTCTCAGTATATATAGAACTCCCACCATTGTATTCTCCGGGGTCTCTCCTCTCAGTATATATAGAACACCCACCATTGTATTCTCCGGGGTCTCTCCTCTCAGTATATAGAACTCCCACCATTGTATTCTCCGGGGTCTCTGCTCTCAGTATATATAGAACTCCCACCATTGTATTCTCCGGGGTCTCTGCTCTCAGTATATATAGAACTCCCACCATTGTATTCTCCGGGGTCTCTCCTCTCAGTATATAGAACTCCCACCATTGTATTCTCCGGGGTCTCTGCTCTCAGTATATATAGAACTCCCACCATTGTATTCTCCGGGGTCTCTCCTCTCAGTATATATAGAACTCCCACCATTGTATTCTCCGGGGTCTCTCCTCTCAGTATATATAGAACTCCCACCATTGTATTCTCCGGGGTCTCTCCTCTCAGTATATAGAACTCCCACCATTGTATTCTCCGGGGTCTCTCCTCTCAGTATATAGAACTCCCACCATTGTATTCTCCGGGGTCTCTCCTCTCAGTATATAGAACTCCCACCATTGTATTCTCCGGGGTCTCTGCTCTCAGTATATATAGAACACCCACCATTGTATTCTCCGGGGTCTCTCCTCTCAGTATATAGAACTCCCACCATTGTATTCTCCGGGGTCTCTGCTCTCAGTATATATAGAACTCCCACCATTGTATTCTCCGGGGTCTCTCCTCTCAGTATATAGAACTCCCACCATTGTATTCTCCGGGGTCTCTGCTCTCAGTATATAGAACTCCCACCATTGTATTCTCCGGGGTCTCTCCTCTCAGTATATAGAACTCCCACCAGTGTATTCTCCGGGGTCTCTCCTCTCAGTATATATAGAACTCCCACCATTGTATTCTCCGGGGTCTCTCCTCTCAGTATATAGAACTCCCACCATTGTATTCTCCGGGGTCTCTGCTCTCAGTATATAGAACTCCCACCATTGTATTCTCCGGGGTCTCTCCTCTCAGTATATAGAACTCCCACCATTGTATTCTCCGGGGTCTCTGCTCTCAGTATATATAGAACACCCACCATTGTATTCTCCGGGGTCTCTGCTCTCAGTATATATAGAACACCCACCATTGTATTCTCCGGGGTCTCTGCTCTCAGTATATAGAACTCCCTCCATTGTATTCTCCGGGGTCTCTGCTCTCAGTATATAGAACACCCACCATTGTATTCTCCGGGGTCTCTGCTCTCAGTATATATAGAACACCCACCATTGTATTCTCCGGGGTCTCTGCTCTCAGTATATATAGAACTCCCTCCATTGTATTCTCCGGGGTCTCTCCTCTCAGTATATATAGAACACCCACCATTGTATTCTCCGGGGTCTCTGGAGTTTGGGGGGTTTTAGGTGTTTCCCGTCGCGCTGTCAGCTGCTCTCTGTCATTCCACTTTTTGGCCAGCAGAGGGCAGGCAGGATCCGGGGTCTTGTGACCAGATCAGACTTCCAGCACCGCACCGCTCTATCTCGTCTCAGCTGTCTCTGTGGTTTCCGGGTGACGCTCTGCCCCGCTGTCCTCAGTCTCGCTTGTTCCTAGAGCCGCTCTAGGCAGCGCTGTCAGTGCGGAGAGCCGCCTTCTCTATGGTAGGTCGCTCCGGCCGGTTGTTGTCAGTCTCTATGGTGTAAGGAGCTTGGAAGAGCCGGGATGGCGGAGGAAGCGGCCTGGCCCGAAGATGTGAGCGGCCTCACCGGGAGAGAAGAGACCGAGTGACCGCCCGAGGAGGTGAGGAGAGGGGAAGGACTACATCTATCTAGAGGGACTACAACTCCCAGCCTGTCCTGTATATAGAGAGACTACAACTCCCAGCCTGTTCTGTATATAGAGAGACTACAACTCCCAGCCTGTTCTGTATATAGAGAGACTACAACTCCCAGCCTGTTCTGTATGTAGAGAGACTACAACTCCCAGCCTGCCCTGTATGTAGAGAGACTACAACTCCCAGCCTGCCCTGTATGTAGAGAGACTACAACTCCCAGCCTGCCCTGTATATAGAGAGACTACAACTCCCAGCCTGTTCTGTATATAGAGAGACTACAACTCCCAGCCTGTTCTGTATATAGAGAGACTACAACTCCCAGCCTGCCCTGTATGTAGAGAGACTACAACTCCCAGCCTGCCCTGTATGTAGAGAGACTACAACTCCCAGCCTGCCCTGTATGTAGAGAGACTACAACTCCCAGCCTGCCCTGTATGTAGAGAGATTACAACTCCCAGCCTGTCCTGTATCTAGAGGGACTACAACTCCCAGCCTGCCCTGTATGTAGAGAGATTACAACTCCCAGCCTGTCCTGTATGTAGAGAGATTACAACTCCCAGCCTGTTCTGTATGTAGAGGGACTACAACTCCCAGCCTGTTCTGTATGTAGAGGGACTACAACTCCCAGCCTGTTCTGTATGTAGAGAGACTACAACTCCCAGCCTGTTCTGTATGTAGAGAGACTACAACTCCCAGCCTGCCCTGTATGTAGAGAGACTACAACTCCCAGCCTGCCCTGTATGTAGAGAGACTACAACTCCCAGCCTGTTCTGTATGTAGAGGGACTACAACTCCCAGCCTGCCTGTATGTAGAGGGACTACAACTCCCAGCCTGTTCTGTATGTAGAGAGACTACAACTCCCAGCCTGTCCTGTATGTAGAGGGACTACAACTCCCAGCCTGTCCTGTATGTAGAGAGATTACAACTCCCAGCCTGTTCTGTATATAGAGAGACTACAACTCCCAGCCTGTCCTGTATGTAGAGGGACTACAACTCCCAGCCTGTCCTGTATGTAGAGAGATTACAACTCCCAGCTTGTCCTGTATATAGAGAGACTACAACTCCCAGCCTGCCCTGTATGTAGAGGGACTACAACTCCCAGCCTGCCCTGTATGTAGAGAGATTACAACTCCCAGCCTGTTCTGTATATAGAGAGACTACAACTCCCAGCCTGTCCTGTATGTAGAGGGACTACAACTCCCAGCCTGTCCTGTATGTAGAGAGACTACAACTCCCAGCCTGTCCTGTATGTAGAGAGACTACAACTCCCAGCCTGCCCTGTATGTAGAGAGACTACAACTCCCAGCCTGCCCTGTATGTAGAGAGACTACAACTCCCAGCCTGCCCTGTATGTAGAGAGACTACAACTCACAGCCTGCCCTGTATGTAGAGGGACTACAACTCCCAGCCGGCCCTGTATGTAGAGGGACTACAACTCCCAGCCTGTCCTGTATGTAGAGAGACTACAACTCCCAGCCTGCCCTGTATGTAGAGAGACTACAACTCCCAGCCTGCCCTGTATGTAGAGAGACTACAACTCCCAGCCTGCCCTGTATGTAGAGAGACTACAACTCCCAGCCTGCCCTGTATGTAGAGAGACTACAACTCCCAGCCTGCCCTGTATGTAGAGAGACTACAACTCCCAGCCTGCCCTGTATATAGAGAGACTACAACTCCCAGCCTGTTCTGTATGTAGAGAGACTACAACTCCCAGCCTGTCCTGTATATAGAGAGACTACAACTCCCAGCCTGTTCTGTATATAGAGAGACTACAACTCCCAGCCTGTTCTGTATGTAGAGAGACTACAACTCCCAGCCTGCCCTGTATGTAGAGAGACTACAACTCCCAGCCTGCCCTGTATATAGAGAGACTACAACTCCCAGCCTGCCCTGTATGTAGAGAGACTACAACTCCCAGCCTGCCCTGTATGTAGAGGGACTACAACTCCCAGCCTGTCCTGTATGTAGAGAGATTACAACTCCCAGCCTGTCCTGTATCTAGAGGGACTACAACTCCCAGCCTGCCCTGTATGTAGAGAGACTACAACTCCCAGCCTGCCCTGTATGTAGAGAGACTACAACTCCCAGCCTGCCCTGTATGTAGAGAGACTACAACTCCCAGCCTGTTCTGTATATAGAGAGACTACAACTCCCAGCCTGCCCTGTATGTAGAGGGACTACAACTCCCAGCCTGTCCTGTATGTAGAGAGATTACAACTCCCAGCCTGTCCTGTATCTAGAGGGACTACAACTCCCAGCCTGCCCTGTATGTAGAGAGATTACAACTCCCAGCCTGTTCTGTATATAGAGAGACTACAACTCCCAGCCTGTTCTGTATATAGAGAGACTACAACTCCCAGCCTGTTCTGTATGTAGAGGGACTACAACTCCCAGCCTGCCCTGTATGTAGAGGGACTACAACTCCCAGCCTGTTCTGTATGTAGAGAGACTACAACTCCCAGCCTGCCCTGTATGTAGAGAGATTACAACTCCCAGCCTGTTCTGTATATAGAGAGACTACAACTCCCAGCCTGTCCTGTATGTAGAGGGAGTACAACACCCAGCCTGCCCTGTATGTAGAGAGACTACAACTCCCAGCCTGCCCTGTATGTAGAGAGACTACAACTCCGAGCCTGCCCTGTATGTAGAGAGACTACAACTCCCAGCCTGTTCTGTATGTAGAGAGACTACAACTCCCAGCCTGTTCTGTATGTAGAGAGACTACAACTCCCAGCCTGCCCTGTATGTAGAGAGACTACAACTCCCAGCCTGTTCTGTATATAGAGAGACTACAACTCCCAGCCTGTTCTGTATGTAGAGAGACTACAACTCCCAGCCTGCCCTGTATGTAGAGAGACTACAACTCCCAGCCTGTTCTGTATATAGAGAGACTACAACTCCCAGCCTGCCCTGTATGTAGAGAGACTACAACTCCCAGCCTGTTCTGTATGTAGAGGGACTACAACTCCCAGCCTGCCCTGTATGTAGAGGGACTACAACTCCCAGCCTGTTCTGTATGTAGAGAGATTACAACTCCCAGCCTGTTCTGTATATAGAGAGACTACAACTCCCAGCCTGTCCTGTATGTAGAGGGACTACAACTCCCAGCCTGTCCTGTATGTAGAGAGATTACAACTCCCAGCTTGTCCTGTATATAGAGAGACTACAACTCCCAGCCTGTCCTGTATGTAGAGGGACTACAACTCCCAGCCTGTCCTGTATGTAGAGAGACTACAACTCCCAGCCTGCCCTGTATGTAGAGAGACTACAACTCCCAGCCTGTCCTGTATGTAGAGAGACTACAACTCCCAGCCTGTCCTGTATGTAGAGAGACTACAACTCCCAGCCTGCCCTGTATGTAGAGAGACTACAACTCCCAGCCTGCCCTGTATGTAGAGAGACTACAACTCCCAGCCTGCCCTGTATGTAGAGAGACTACAACTCCCAGCCTGCCCTGTATGTAGAGGGACTACAACTCCCAGCCTGCCCTGTATGTAGAGGGACTACAACTCCCAGCCTGTCCTGTATGTAGAGAGACTACAACTCCCAGCCTGCCCTGTATGTAGAGAGACTACAACTCCCAGCCTGCCCTGTATGTAGAGAGACTACAACTCCCAGCCTGCCCTGTATGTAGAGAGACTACAACTCCCAGCCTGCCCTGTATGTAGAGAGACTACAACTCCCAGCCTGCCCTGTATATAGAGAGACTACAACTCCCAGCCTGTTCTGTATGTAGAGAGACTACAACTCCCAGCCTGTCCTGTATATAGAGAGACTACAACTCCCAGCCTGTTCTGTATGTAGAGAGACTACAACTCCCAGCCTGTTCTGTATGTAGAGAGACTACAACTCCCAGCCTGCCCTGTATGTAGAGAGACTACAACTCCCAGCCTGCCCTGTATATAGAGAGACTACAACTCCCAGCCTGCCCTGTATGTAGAGAGACTACAACTCCCAGCCTGCCCTGTATGTAGAGAGACTACAACTCCCAGCCTGCCCTGTATGTAGAGGGACTACAACTCCCAGCCTGTCCTGTATGTAGAGAGATTACAACTCCCAGCCTGTCCTGTATCTAGAGGGACTACAACTCCCAGCCTGCCCTGTATGTAGAGAGACTACAACTCCCAGCCTGTTCTGTATGTAGAGAGACTACAACTCCCAGCCTGCCCTGTATGTAGAGAGACTACAACTCCCAGCCTGTTCTGTATATAGAGAGACTACAACTCCCAGCCTGCCCTGTATGTAGAGGGACTACAACTCCCAGCCTGTCCTGTATGTAGAGAGATTACAACTCCCAGCCTGTCCTGTATCTAGAGGGACTACAACTCCCAGCCTGCCCTGTATGTAGAGAGATTACAACTCCCAGCCTGTTCTGTATATAGAGAGACTACAACTCCCAGCCTGTTCTGTATATAGAGAGACTACAACTCCCAGCCTGTTCTGTATGTAGAGGGACTACAACTCCCAGCCTGCCCTGTATGTAGAGGGACTACAACTCCCAGCCTGTTCTGTATGTAGAGAGACTACAACTCCCAGCCTGCCCTGTATGTAGAGAGATTACAACTCCCAGCCTGTTCTGTATATAGAGAGACTACAACTCCCAGCCTGTCCTGTATGTAGAGGGAGTACAACACCCAGCCTGCCCTGTATGTAGAGGGAGTACAACTCCCAGCCTGCCCTGTATGTAGAGGGACTACAACTCCCAGCCTGCCCTGTATGTAGAGAGACAACTCCCAGCCTGCCCTGTATGTAGAGAGACTACAACTCCCAGCCTGCCCTGTATGTAGAGAGACTACAACTCCCAGCCTGCCCTGTATGTAGAGAGACTACAACTCCCAGCCTGCCCTGTATGTAGAGAGACTACAACTCCCAGCCTGCCCTGTATGTAGAGAGACTACAACTCCCAGCCTGCCCTGTATGTAGAGAGACTACAACTCCCAGCCTGCCCTGTATGTAGAGGGATTGTAGTCTGCTGGTGGAATAGGAAGCCTCGTCTTATGTATTCCATCCTCTTATTGTCCTACATTCTGCCCCCCTTTGCTGGGTGTCCGGGCCCAGGAGCTGACACTCTAGTGTTGGACGTCAGTGGCCCCTCCCCCCATCTCCTGGATACGGAGGATGATACAGACTCCGAGGTCTCGGGTGTCGGCTGAAAGTTTCCGTGTAACTCAACTCCGCCGGCTTTGTTCTCCACACAGTGAGACGGAGCAAACACCCCCGTCCCTCATCCCCCACCCCCGTCCCTCGTCATTCCCTTCCCCCCCCCCACCACCCGGGCGTGAGCGTCCACGTCCCACCGCCACCTGGGAGCAAACACCCCCGTCATTCTCATCCCCCCCCACCGCCGCCGCCACCTGGGAGCGAAGATCCACGTCCCACCTCATCCCCCCCACCACCCGGGCGCGAGCATGGATGGGGCGCCACATCAGTGCAGGTACTTTGCTGGAGACGGGGGGGGGGGTGCCACTGGGGGGGTTCTGCTGAGTGTAGGGAAGGGGGTACTGAGGGTGGCAAACCCCGCCTCCTACCCTCTATCTTGGTGCGCCCCGCCTCCTACTACCCTCTGTCGTGGTGCGCCCCGCCTCCTACTACCCCTTGTCGTAGTGACCCCTCCACCTCTCGGTGCCCCCTGTGGCGTTGGGCCCCCCGCCTCTCGGTGCCCCCTGTGGCGTTGGGCCCCCCGCCTCTCGGTGCCCCCTGTGGCGTTGGACCCCCCGCCTCTCGGTGCCCCCTGTGGCGTTGGACCCCCTGCCTCTCGGTGCCCCCTGTGGCGTTGGACCCCCCGCCTCTCGGTGCCCCCTGTGGCGTTGGACCCCCCGCCTCTCGGTGCCCCCTGTGGCGTTGGACCCCCCGCCTCTCGGTGCCCCCTGTGGCGTTGGACCCCCCGCCTCTCGGTGCCCCCTGTGGCGTTGGACCCCCCGCCTCTCGGTGCCCCCTGTGGCGTTGGACCCCCCGCCTCTCGGTGCCCCCTGTGGCGTTGGACCCCCCGCCTCTCGGTGCCCCCTGTGGCGTTGGACCCCCCGCCTCTCGGTGCCCCCTGTGGCGTTGGACCCCCCGCCTCTCGGTGCCCCCTGTGGCGTTGGACCCCCCGCCTCTCGGTGCCCCCTGTGGCGTTGGACCCCCCGCCTCTCGGTGCCCCCTGTGGCGTTGGACCCCCCGCCTCTCGGTGCCCCCTGTGGCGTTGGACCCCCCGCCTCTCGGTGCCCCCTGTGGCGTTGGACCCCCCGCCTCTCGGTGCCCCCTGTGGCGTTGGACCCCCGCCTCTCGGTGCCCCCTGTGGCGTTGGACCCCCCGCCTCTCGGTGCCCCCTGTGGCGTTGGACCCCCCGCCTCTCGGTGCCCCCTGTGGCGTTGGACCCCCCGCCTCTCGGTGCCCCCTGTGGCGTTGGACCCCCCGCCTCTCGGTGCCCCCTGTGGCGTTGGACCCCCGCCTCTCGGTGCCCCCTGTGGCGTTGGACCCCCCGCCTCTCGGTGCCCCCTGTGGCGTTGGACCCCCGCCTCTCGGTGCCCCCTGTGGCGTTGGACCCCCCGCCTCTCGGTGCCCCCTGTGGCGTTGGACCCCCCGCCTCTCGGTGCCCCCTGTGGCGTTGGACCCCCCGCCTCTCGGTGCCCCCTGTGGCGTTGGACCCCCCGCCTCTCGGTGCCCCCTGTGGCGTTGGACCCCCCGCTCTCGGTGCCCCCTGTGGCGTTGGACCCCCCGCCTCTCGGTGCCCCCTGTGGCGTTGGACCCCCCGCCTCTCGGTGCCCCCTGTGGCGTTGG